>OU383776.1:44366794-44462955 GCA_910950805.1 Acrocephalus scirpaceus scirpaceus
CAGTTTTAAAATCATGGCATTTATTTAAAGGGTTAATAGGATTGAAGGGTTTGACTTTACAGCCCCTTGCATCTATTTGAGGCTCATGCCCCTGACATACATTAATTTCCTGTGCAGTAGTTCTGGGTGTGTTGCATCCTGCCAGGCAACGCAAGTCTAAGAGATTTTATAGGTAAAAGCTCCAATTGGAAAGTTGATGCTTTTGTCTTTCTTGGTCTCCTGGTTGTATTTTGGTGAACTCTTGGTTTCTGTGGAATTGAAAAGATCAAAAATCACTTCTATCTTTATAGATAATGCATTCTTCAGTTGGGCTGACAAACCACAATGAAAGCTGGTAGTTGGAAGCAGAAGTTATTACTTGGCAAAATAATACGGCAGTTTTGTTTTTAGCAGCAAAGAGGAGGAATCGTGGGAAGACCTTCTCAGGATGATGCATTGCTAGAAACTTGAACAGGATGATCACCTGAATAATGTCACGCAGTGCAGACAGCAGTGTTCTCTGGAAGTAGGTGACTTCTCTCAGTCTGCCATTAGCCAAACAGCAGCTACCTGCAGAAATTTCTTTTCTCCAGCTGGTCACCCCTAGAGCATCTCATCTCACAGAGGTGACCATACATGTCTCTCTCCAAGCTCTCAGCATGTTCTGCTGGGCTTTGCCCTTAAGGTCCCATGGTGGTATTCTTATTCCCTAACACAATAGCTAACTTTCTCTCCTGAGTTATGTTGTATGGTTGCTGGAGGGATGACAATTTGAAGGCAGAAGTTCTCTGAGCCAGTTTGAACATTGAGTGTAAGTGGAGAAGGACTTAATTTGCTGTGTCTACTTGAGATCTGAAGAGGGAAGGGTAGATGACCTCATGGAGGCAGAGCACTGTATAGGACCAATTGTGATTGGTGTGTAATGGCTGAGTTCACATTTATCCAGACAGGGGCTAGACAGGGGCTTAGCAGGATGGTTTTCTTGCCTTTAGTACCTCCACCCTTGGAGATTTTGAGAATTCAGATGAACAAGGCTTGACTTGAACCTGGCTTGACTTGAACCTGGCTTGACTTAAAGACTGACACTTTTTTGTCTCGAATTTTTTGCTGTGGACTGTCGCCCTGGTTTTCAAAGCCTTCTGATGTTTACATTCTTGGAGTCAAGAGTTCTCACACTTTTTACCAAAACACTATGTGTTTTTGCATTCCTTCTCAGAGGAGGAGAATATTGACAGACTGTTCACCTGGCCAGTGTGATTCAGAGGAGGGATGTCACCCTCCAATCCACTCTCACTTTAGAGAATCTATAAATTCTAGAAAACTGTAAATAAAGTTCTCTTTTTTACCTTGGGCGACTGAGCGTGTGGTGCATGCTCATTTCGTGTCTCAGCATGACAGTGGACCATCAGAGGTCCCTCCCAGCCTAAATTTGCCTGTGATTTGGTTGTTACGTTAGAAGCAAAAACTGATAATGATATTAGGAATGGAAGTTTCCATAAGTTAAAGCAAGGAAACCCACAGCTAAAATCCACCTAGAGAGTCTGCCTTGGTCCTTGTGTTCCATATTTGTTTCCTAATGTTCATGATGAATGTTGAACTTGTATGAGTGGTTAAGAATTCCTAACTTTCTCTGCAGCACACATATCTGCTTTATAGGTTGATCTGCTGAGTTAAGAAAAAAATATCAAAGGATATCCTTGAGTATATTTTGGTCATCCTTGAGATTTCAGAAAAACCTGTTTCATTAAAGCTCATCTTGCTCTTAGCTTGGGGAATCTCTTTGTTTTGAGACCTTTGATTTGGTGTCCAGTTGTCTATGGGCTGCTACTAGAACAGGGCTTCTTAACCCTTTTTGAGAGAATGCATTTAATGTGTAAAGAAGGAACTGAAGTGACAATTTCTCTACCTTCTCTTTCTTTCAATTTTGAGAAACCAGTCATTATTTTATGTATGGTTTTGTATATTTCAGAAGAGTTTTACAATGTCTTACCTCCACTTCTTTCACTGACATGACTTGCAATATGAACTTCTCTGTGATTTCATGACAGCTTATCTTACATATATTTAAAAAAAGCAGCATTTGTACTCTTCTGCCCGTCTTGCAGTCAAGCTCAGTTGTGTGAGTTTGGAAGACTAAAGGCACAGACATAGATGGCACTACAAGTGTTTCACACACCTTTTGCTGTTTTAAGGCTCTGCTTCCACTGGTGCCACTGGCCACTGCCAGTACACAGGCAGATGTGGAACACAGTGGTTTTAGTCTATTAGTTTGGTAATTTGCAAGTGTCTTCAACTCCTGCCGAAAAGCAAGACTTCCCTAGGAAATCCAGATTTTTATTTTGAGCTGTTCCTAAACTAACCGTTTCTTTACTTTCATATCTACCTGTGTCATTAGCTGCTGTCCTTCCTACGCCTAGAGTTCCCTGGCATGATAGTGTCATGCAGGGCAGTGGTAGCACTCACCTGCAGTCCTTGAGCCTGCTCAGGGAGTCCTCTGTGGGACGCTTCCCACTTGCTGTGGGAAGAGTCTCTGGCTAAGCTAGGAGGACAGTGCTGACTCTCCACTGGCTCTGACCAGTTTTCAGAAGCTTTCTGGAGCCTGAAGGCTCTCTGTTACTGAAAAACCCTAGATCCAAATTTCATGAATGCATATAAGATACCCACAGAAAACTGCATATTCAGATAGCTGCAGTGAGGCCCACTGTGTCCTACCCAGAGCTTTACTTTTCAATCTTCTTCACACAGACAGTCTTTGTATTTGCTGCCTAAGGCATGGAAATAGCATCCCAAGCTGCATGGCCTGCATTATGTCAGGAATTCAGAATTCTGTTTTAATTCATAGCCAGATTTTAAAGGCTGTGCGCTTTTGCTTTTAATTAATTAATTAATTAATTAATTTGTTTTTTTTCCTCCTTCCTACTGCACTGATTTAAAAAAACCCCAAACTGTCTGGATACATCTATAGTGCAACTGGGTCTTCAATGTTGAGGTCACGCTTTGTGGGCCACTGACCAGTGGTTCCCAGCTTTGCCCGGCCGCCCTGGCGGGAAGCGTGCTCAGCTTTCGGTAGGGCCCCGCTGGACAGGTCCGCAGAAGCCCACCCGGTGGGTTCTTGGCACGCAAGCACTGGATGTAGGCGCAGCTTTGGCGAAGGAGGAAAAGGAGACTCTTTCTGAGGTCGAACAGAACCGAGGTTTATTCCACGTGGATGGGCCTCAGAGAAGAGCGGTTTCTCCTGGTATGCAGGAGCTTAAAAACGGCAGACGCCCAGGGGCGTGCACAAAAACATTCAACCAATAGGAGAGTACAAGGGGAGGGGTAGGGGAGTGGAGTGACACATAAAGGGCCAATCCTTGAAGGAGAGTAGGGGATTTCCAGAACCTGTCCCAATCAGGAGTCAAGCCTCCCCGAGCTTTCTAGAAGGAGGAGAGGCCTCCTGAGAGACTGACAGGCTCTGGAGGGAAAGGACACATTTGACAGACAAGAGGGTTGCTAGGGAATCGGCATTTTCTGGAAGGGACAAACCAACTGCAAAGGCAGCCAGGGGGAATATGGGGCAAACCATTTTTCCAACTTAATAAAAATAAATCATATAAATTAAAACTTGTGAGCCCAGCTCAACGCACCACTACACAATGTCTCATGCAAAACTAGCTTTCTGCAGCTCGTTGAGGACCTGGTAGTGTGGAAGGGAATGCAGAGAAGGACAACTGTTTAGCTTGGAAAAGGTATGTCTGAAAAGGGATATGACATATGGCTTTTCACATATGGTGGTATGATGGGATGGAGAGTTCAGATAGGGAGTGATTGTTCCTCTGTTTATCATTGCCCAGGAACTACAGGATACAGATAAACAGTGGAACGCATTGACACAGGATGTTGGGGATGTGGTTCAAGAAAAGCCATTAGATGAATCTGCAGGCGGAAAATCCATTAGGGCTGGCTAAACAGACAGATAAGCCTTTGGTTCAAAAAGTCGGTGAGGCACAGATGCCCAGGGCTGACTCAAAGGCATAGAAAAGATCAGTTTGCCGATGTGAGTATCAGCTATGCAGGAGAAATAGGCTGGCATGGATAGCAGCAGTGGTAGAAAGAGAGAGAGCCTGTAGCAGGGAGGTCTGCTAGGATGTGGTAAGCATTTCCAGGGTGGAAGGGTTGAAGAGAAGGGGAAAGTTGAAGTTGATGCAGTGGAACAAAGCTGGAAAATGATCAAAACTCATATCAAAACTCATATTGGATGAGATACATGAAGAGACTGGCAGGAATGAAGTATACTTTGTGGGATACCAACTACTATGTGGGAGGAGAGGCTGACCTTCATTGCTGGGAGGTGTGAAGATGGAGAGGTGTGAAGAGTGAGACTGGTCACAGAGGAGAGCAGTGGTGCTGAATCAAATGATCAGAGATTGAGGAACACCTAAAAGCAGTATAAGATTGCAGAACTTGGAGGAGAGGACGTAAAGAAAATAGTCTATATGAAAACAGGTAAGGCTGAAGGTCAAACGGGGGGATGTCTATGCACAGTGACTCACCTCTCTGCTAACTGTAACATGTATAGTTCAAGAAAAGTAGATCTCTAGAGTGAAAGATGTAATACTAGGACTTTTTATATCCACAGGCATTTTGGATGTTTTAATTTGGCTCAGCTGGTTCCATTAGCAGATGGAGCATACTGGGTCCTGATCCTGAAATGATTTTAGTTTCAGCTGGAGGGAATCCTGTCTGCATGTTCCAAGATGCCTTTGCAATGCAAACTGGAGTGCAGTGAATGGTGGCAATAAAGAGATTGGCTCCAAACCCATGCTCCAAGTCTGAACCAAACAATACTTTTGTACTTGCACTGATGGAATTGTTTCAGAGTGATGGCAGTGGTTTCCAGAAACTGTATATTTGCCAAGCCCAGCAGGTAAATGAATTGGCACAGAATCTCATTTCCCTGGCAGGGAAAGCATATTCCTCTGATAAAATAGAGGACTGGGCAACCACCAACAATATGAAGTTTAACAAGGGGAAGTGCTGGATTCTGCACCTGGGATGGGACAAACCTGGATGTGTGTATAGAATGGGGAACAAGAGACTGGAGAGCAGTTCCATGGGAATGAGAACTGGGGGTCCTGGTCTATGGCAAGTTCAATGTGAGTCAGCAGTGCCCTGGCAGCCAGGAGGGCTACCCATATCCTGGGGTGCAGCCAGGCAAGGGAGGAGCTCTGCACTGCACTGGGGCAGCCTCACCTTGAATGCTGGGGGCAGTTCTAGGTGACACAATGGAAAAAAGACATTAAACTATTGGAGAGTGTCCAAAAGAGGGCAATGAAGATGATGAAGGGCCTTGAGGGGAAACCTTATGAGGAGCAGCTGAAGTCACTTGGTCTGTTCAGCCTGGAGGAGGCTGAGGGGAGACCTCATTGCAGTTACAACTTCGTGAAGGGAAGAGGAGGGTCAGACGCTGACATCTAGACTCTTGTGGCCAGTGACGGGATTTGAGGAAAAGGCCTGAAACTGATTCAGGGAAGTTTTAGGTTGGATATCTAGAAAAGGTTCTTTACCCTGAGGGTGTTGAGAGCACTAGAACAGGCTCCCCAGGGAACTGGTCACAGCACCAAGCCTTACAGAGTTCAAGAAGTGTTTGGACAATACTCTCACATGGAGTGACTCTTGGGGATATCCTTTGCAGGGGCAGGAGTTATATTTCCATGATGTGGATGAGTCCCTTCCAACTCAGCATATTCTATGATTCTATGATGTGGTGGAAGAAAGCATTGGCTGTTGTGCCTGTGACACCTGCCTTTGCAACACTCTCTTGATGGCTCATGCTTCAGATAAATGGCAGCTGCTGTTAAAGAGCTCAAAATGCCTTAGGAATTTTCTGGAGAACAGAGAGATGTCAATTCTGACTTAATCAGCCACTCAAAGAGAAAATTCTCAACTGGAATCATAATTCCACAAGTACTGCATGGGTGTGGGAGAGTTTCCCACACTTCTCTTTTGTGTGGGCCCTGCACTATTTTTTGCATGCAGATGATGCTGTAAGGGAGGTAGAACAACTCTGCAGCTATGGGTTTCAGAGAACACCTCTGATGCTGCCTGCTGCCTTTCAAGGAACAAAGTTCTGCTGTCATTGCCCCCAGGAGGACAGGAAGCATTTCTCTCTGATTCTGGCTCATGACTGGGAAACTCTCAGCTGGTTCTTCTCTGGTGTATGGTGGTAGGTACCTGTGTCCTTTGCTGCCAAATCCATTTGCTAAGAGATGGATGCAACTTCTGGGAGGGCAGTTAGAGAGCCAGACTCTCTTTGGCACTGACAATGTAATAAGGAGACCAAGAATGCAAGATGCAGCTGGAGGGAAGTAGGTCAGACATTAGAGAAAATGGTATCCCCAGGAGGGCAGTGGGACCAGGCAGGTGGAGGCCATCATCCTTAGGGATTTCAAAGGCTCCACATCTATCCTGATGTAGAGCTATGGGTAGATTGATTGTGAGGCTTAACGGGAGACCACAGAGGCAGGGTCTCTTACACTGTGCCCTTGTGTATGTGGTTGTGCTTTCTTTCCCGGACAAGTAGGAGCCTGGTTAGTGCCCCCGCCAGCTCTTTAGCTGTTTTCATTTCCCCAGGCAGCTTCAGAGATGAGATACAGACTTGGTGTCACTGGCCAGGATCTCATCACATTCAAGCCTGTGTACAGAGCTTCAGCCTTGGCAGAGTGCAGTGACTTGACATCACATTAGATGTAAGGGCTGTATATTGACACATTCAAGTGAAATGTGTAACCTGCAAACCTTGACAGAACTCAGAAGAAACATCTGCACTTGGTGTATTTCCATTGTCTCACCATCCTGCTGGGCACTTCAGGTTTTCTCATCTATCTGTGTTCTGGTGGCAACCACAACTGCTCAAGTATGCAGAAGAGTTTTGAGAAGAAATCTGGCTAGCCGAATGGATCCCAACTTAGACTCTTGTGGACAAGCAACCAAGATATTGGGATTCCCTGAAGGTGAACAATCTTGAACCCTTGAACCAGTGATGCTGAAGGAAAGCCTTTGCTGCAAGGAAAGCCTTCTGTACACTAGCCTTTAGAAGAGATACTCTGCCACTTGTCTGCAGGCATCTTTTGGACCTCTCAATAAAGACAGAGACCAAGTGTCCTTGTCTTCCCAAAGAACATGGCAGGTTACTGAGACCCACCTGCATCATTTTGTTGAGGAGCTGAACCTTGGTTTCTGAAGCCAAAGCCAGCTTAGCCTTGAATAGCAGGAAACTCCTTTCTGAAGCGAAACAGGAGTGTGAAAGCGTGATGTTCTAGTTTCAGGAGAAATTGCTGAGCTTGCAGAGTGTCTGATGATGAGATTTTCAAGGTTGCCTCTCTGACAAGAAATGTTGCAATGTCCCTGAAAGTTCAAAACTTCCTTTTAAGCTGAGTTTTTGCCGGGGGGTGGGGAGGTGGGGGTACAGAAGAGGCTTCCAGTTTTTGTTGTTCTTTGAACCAGGATTGTTTTATTTGCTTTTCTTTTGTAACGAAGCAGGTCTTGCCAGCATATAAAAGGTCTCTAAGGTGGAATTTGCCCTCTTGTTGAATTCAGGAGCACATTAATAGTCACAAGGAAGTTGATAAGCAATAATATTTTCTTTGCTGCCCAGGTAACCAGCAAAGTGAAAGAGGGTATTGTGTCTGGAGAATGCTGCAAGTTAGCTTTATCTTTCTGTACACAGGCTATCTTGGAAAGCTAGAGGTGAATCAGAGGAAGGTGAGGCTTACCCTCCAAAGAGGCTGGCATTGCCCCATCCTCTGCTTTGGTAATATTGCCTCTTGCCCTTCCTGAGAGCTCTGATAAGCCTAACGAAACTGAGCTGAGATTTGGGGTTATTTTGGGTTTTGCTAGTCTTCACACGCCCCTGATTCACTGTGGTTTCTTGCAAAGGCCATGTTGACTGAAGACATTTATGTCCTCAACTCACCATGTTTCTGTCAGAGCTTGCAGAGTGTGGCACCACATGAGAAAAGGGAGTGGGGAAGAGACAGGTTTAATTGCCAAAAAAGGTGTTACCACTGAGTGTGGAATCATCCCTGGAGTATTCCCCTGTGCCCCCTGGGATGCACAAACTGACTTTGCACTGACTGAGCACAAATGTCTTCACATGCACTGAAGAGTGGTTCATGCGCTTCAGCTTGATTTCTACCTGACGTTGGCTTAAACATAAAGAAGAAACTTCTCTTGTGACCAGGGGTGACTCATGGTGTTTTATTCCCTGTGCCTGACTGAATGGTGTGAACCTTCAAGAAGCAGAGCTCCAGGTGCTGTTGGCAGTGGAGTAAGAGTGATGGTGCTTCAAGCTCCCTTGCTCCAGGGTGAACCACTTCAGTATGGGAAGAATGATGCTTGTCAGGCCACTGCAGGAAAGTCCAACATCTGGCAACAGACCCTCCATGGGCACTGGAGGCTCCAGTCTGCTTTATGCCTATAATGAAGGTAAAAGCAGCCCACCATAAAATTTAAAAAAGATAAAAGTCAATTTCTGCCCCTGATGTGCAGCCCCTCCCTGAGTGAAAGGAGCAGCTCTTGTGAAGGCTGTGAGGGTCCTGGTGGGCAGCAAGTTTGACCAAAGTCATCTGGGTAACTCGGCAGGGCAGCTGCAGCCTGAGCTTCTCCACAAGACTCCAGATAGGCACATTTCCCAAGGAGGCCAATAGGATCTCCATCCTCATCAGTCTTTCAAACAGCTGGACAGTCTAAGTAACCTGACCTGCCTTTGTAGTGAACTTTGCTGTGAGCTGAGGACAGGACAGACTCAGGATATCCAGAAGTGCCTTCTGGCATGTTTTCATGTGGTTTGGTGTGCTTTACTGTTGTAATTTCTCTTTGCTTCTCTCACTTGTTCCAGGGAGGCTCAAGTACATATTTGGCATCAAGACTGGAAGTGACCAGAGCAATAAAATAAAGAACAGTCAATTCAGCCAGTACTTCATGATGTGCACTTCAAAATGTTCTGGGGGGTTCTACCCAAAACGTAGTTTTGGATTCTTCACCAGATCAGGTGACAGGAGAGTTTGAGGCTCTTCAGAGCTGCCTGAGGCTGTGATCTCTGCCAGTTTTTCTCTTTGCTCTCTTTGTTGCTGCTCACCATTGTTGCTGACTGTGCTGGGATGAGTTAAAAATAACCTGGCTGAGCTATTTTTATGAGGCATATGTGCTCCTTTGTCCATATCCCTGCTATGCCAGCATGGCAGAAATGCGCAGAGGAGAAGTACTAGGTAGTGGAGATGTGGCAGTAACATGGACAAGTGTCATAATGAGGGCATTATTATGCTGGATGCCATTTGGCATTGCCACCTGCCTTGGGGAGTGCATTGTGTTTTAAACTTGTGACTGAACACAAGTGCAGCTGGAAGACTCATCAAGGAAGGCCATAGTATTTTTGCTGTCTCAGCCTTGTCTTGTGAAGAGTGATGTTTCACTCACTCCTGGCAGCCCTTGCCTGCCCCTGGACGTATGTGCTTAAAATTATTTTGAGGTTCACAACACTTCGTGTATCTTCTAAAATATAAAAAATTTGCACGATGACCATTTTGCCAAGCCTGGCAATGAATTTGGGCCTAGCTGGGCAGCTTAGGTTACGGTTAGGGTTAGGTTCCATCATTAGGAAGATGCTCTGAGACAAGCCATGTGGTACCAACTGGTGATGATGTTTGTGGGGTGCATGGCTGCAATGGGTTTCTGGACTCTTTCTCTTCAGTACAGGCTGGGTCTCTATGCAATGTCTGCCTTCCCTGGCCTAAGCCAATAACTTGGGGATGCAAAAGCACTGAAATATCCTTCTGCTTATTGTCTGAGCAGAAGATGCCTGTGTCAGTGGAAGAGCCACTGTCTCACCTCTCCTGAGGCTATGTCCATGTGGTACCCTCTGTGTAAGCTTTGACCTACTGCCAGTGTGCGGGAAGGACTGACAATGTCTCCTCGCAAGAACTCACATGAGACCTCACATCCTGCCCCAGCCAGTGTGCACCAAAAGTAAGGGGCAAGAGGGGCTGCTGTGCACTCTCAGAGAAAGCTATTGACCTTCGTGTTTGTGGATGAGGAAATCAACTCATTATTTTAGTTTTGAGTGACTCCTTCACCTTCCTACTTCATGTCTCTCTACTTGTGCAATGTTTATTCTACAAGCAGAGCTGTTTGTTTTCCACAACCAGCTTACTAGGGCACCATATTTAAGTATCTGTGCCATCCTGCAAAGCTACAAATATTTTGGAGTGTTAGTTAGAGCTGGGTTTTCTGATGAAAGACAACATATCTAGAATATGTTGCTCTTTGAAATCTTGCTTGCTGCTGTCATTTTATCCCTCACCACTTCTGTGGATCCTGGTCCATCTGCAGTGGTGACATGCCCTTCCTCAGGCAGCCCATGGCCTGCATGATGTGCTGCTGTCTGTGGTGACAGAAGCAGTTCCCACAACTCCTGGTGGGCTTCCCAGGAGCAGGGACCTTTGTGCTTCTGCAGAGGAGCAATGCTCAAACCAGCATTGGTGATGGACATGGACAAAGCGCCTCTTTCCATCACCTCTTCTGTTTCTGAAAATACAGATTAGAGCATCTGACTGATGCTTGGATTGGTGAAGGCTCTTTGCCGATACTTCATTATTAGGCTGCTTTATAGTGCAGGAGAAGGATGTGGTGTGTATGCTGTGTGTCCAGTGAGGCCACCATGTCCCTCTTGGGAAGGGCCGGCTGCAGGCTCTGAACTGCTTTTGGGAAGAGACAGGTGTCTGTTTCTGAAAACCGACTGAAACCTTAGTTTGAGCTCCCTTAATCTGAGCCCCGGAACGGTGGGTGTGGATCCTTATGGAACAAAAGACAAAGAAAGGCAATTGATAAAATCGAGGCCCATCTCAGGACTTAAGAGGCTGGCTCCCAGCTGGCCGATTGAAAAGCTTCCAGCTTTGGTTGGAGATAGGGTTGTTTTTCCAAGGATATGCTTCCGAGTAGCTGTAAAAAGGCTGCTGCCTGATAGAAAGGCATGCTGAAAGGTTTTTATTTGCTACTGTGGATTGATTGGAGTACAGATGCTCTGGAAGACGTGCTGCATTATTCATGTGGTAGATACCTTTGCTAAAAGCTAATGTACAGCCTGGAGGCTGTGAGGAGTGGTACGGTCCTTTGTGTGGTTATTTGCTTCCCTAGGGAGCCTGGACTGCTCTTAGGCTTTTTTTCTGAATACTGTGATTGATAAAACAAATTGAGGAATGTGAGATCACTTAGTTAATGGCTCTCCACCTCCTTTCTTGTTTACAAAAACTATTTTTTTGTTTGTTTGTTTGTTTTAAAATACATTATTCATACAAAACTGCTTGCTAGGCTGGCCCTGTTTGCAAGACTTCATCAGTAACTCAGTTTTCTTGAGGCACCAGCTTAAGCTGCTTCTCTATCCTGGCTCAAGTGTCTGCAGTAAGTGTCCCACTTTGGATTCTCCATTAATGCATATTCAATAGCCTTACTGTGAAAAACGAGGTTCACCTTTTTGGTAATATTTAGAAGTTTAATAAAAAAATTAAGAAAATAGACAATTAGGAGAGATAAAAGCAAAATACATTTTCTTGGCCGAGGGTGCCTGGCACAGAACCAGCCAGCAGCACACGTTTTAACAAAAGTTTTCCCTTTAAAAACATCTGCCTGATGCATATTAAAAATTCACATGCATGATTCAAACATTCCATTGGAGTGAGAATCTCTTTGTTTTAGTCCTTACTCCCCCTCCCCACTCTATCTAGCAGACTAGTCTCCATTCCATCTGATAACACAGGTCCATAAATTCTTCTCCTGGGGTTCTGGTCAGTTTCATTCAGACAAGATACTGATAACAGAAGCAATCTTTAAACAATAGACCCCAATGTTCTCACAATGAGATACCATCACATTTCTAAATTCTATTAACAAAGAAAATACAGTACAATCTTCCTACATTCTACATACAATATTCATTTTAATATTTGCGAAAAGCCAACTATATACTATGCATTTATAACAATATCTCCCATCCATTTTTTATAATTCATTTGGCTTGAGCCGAGTTCTTTGTCTTCTTGCTTCTATTATTCGTTCATTTCTTTCTTAGATCAGTTTTGCTTCTTCAAAGGGGTCTTCTATAGTCTTTTGTTTCCTTAATACCATGATCCTTTGTGCTGTTTCGGATGTAGCTAATTTTGGGTCTATAGGCATTGTTACCACTTGCATGCCCTGAACTACACTTGTGATCAATCGAATAAAACAAGGAATTAAACAAGGAAGAAATATCAGGCTAGCAGTAGCACATAAGAGGAAAAATCTTAGCTTTTTCTACTATTCTGTTCCCAATAGGTTATCTCACCAGCTAGCTTTTAGCATTGATTCCCATCTTTGAACCGGTACATGAGCTATTTTTCTAGTATCATTGACTATATCTAGAACAGCATCCCCATTGTCATCTATTTTCAAACAGCAATCTGATGTATTAAATTTTCTACAAACACCCCCTTCTTCAGCTAGTAAATAATCTAAAGCCAACTTATTTTGATATACTGCAGCTCTTGTTTGGCGCTGTTGACTTGATATTAATTCTAATGCCTGACCAGTTTTGTTTGTTATCACTTCTACAACAGCCTGGAGTCTTATGATGCGGTTCAGCATATAAATTGGGGTCCGATATCTCTAACTCCCATCTTGTGCCCAGGTGGCTGGCCTATATGTTTCCAGTATGCGTTCAGGGGGCCATTCTTCATCCCCCCATTTTTGGAATCTTCTGATCAAATCCCTTTTATTTCTTTTTAAGTCCTCATAAACTGGTATCTCTAAGTTATCTCCATTTGGTCCTGGTAAAAGAAAGAATCCTGGCTGTATAATTCTTAAAGTACAGCTCCCCTTCCATTTAGAGGGGAGTCTTGGGTATGCTCTCTTTCTACATATCCAAAACAAGCCATCTGGTGCTTTCTAATAGTCATTTTCCTGCTGATTTATATTCTCCTAGAATTTGGATATATCTGGGATTCCAAAATAAGGGTTCTTTCCTGTATCATTACATCGAACAAGTCCAACTTTATTATTATATCTACAATTTCCCTCCTTCATTTTCTTTTGAGTCTAATATCCAGTTGGTTCTTCTGGGATCCACCATGTAAAAGTTCCATTGCTTACCTTATATCTTTTACAGGGAGTTTTTCCCACTTCATTAAGAAAATCTTTCCCAGTGCGCCAGAGACATTCTTCCCCTATCACTGTTGAACTTAAAATCCACCCTTCGGGTCGGTTTTCCCCTTTTATATTTGTCTGGTTCCACTTAAGGAGTTCAATTGGGCCTAAGCTACTGCCCTTCCATGGCCACTCCTCTGACATCAAAGCCCCTCCACAGACCCAACAGTTGGTTATGTTAAATGCCTTACTTATTCTTTCCCCCAGTTCCACAAATAGATTTTTCCCCAGTCTTGAGATATCTCCTTCTTTTTCTAACTGCTGGTCTAGTTTTGTATACAAATCTTGAAGTGAAATTTGCACAGAGTTAGGTTGCGGTGCCGGCTTTGTCTTTTTGCTTACCAGTTGCTCTTTTACTAAATCTTGGACTTTACTTCTAACGTCATATGTGAAACTAATCTATCTTTCTCCTTTTGGACATTCACTTCCCAACCTGTTACCAACTGTTACTAAATTTTCCATAATCTAGTATTTTTTCCCATTGTGAACGCAACTATTTAATTTAGAGGTGTTATAGCAGTGACTACTGATATGGGTGTGTGTAATAAGGAAGTAACCTCGGTGTCTTCCCATATACAGCTTTCGATAGCATCTGTTACATGACCTTGCTAATATCCCATAAGGGAAGAGACAAAGAATGAGTGACAGAAGAAGGAATAACAGAGGTCTGGTATGGCTTATACCTCCACCTCCCATGCTTATGGGGTTGCAACCCACAGCAGGTGTATGTGATCTTCTTGGTGGCAAGTACAGTGGTCACTCGGTCTTGCCCTCTTTTCCTTGTCACTTCTTTTTGTTAATTTCTAGGCAAATAATCTTTGATAATTCTTAATTGTAGTTTCTCACTGTTCTCCCAGTATCTTCTTACTCAGCAAGCACCAGCAATTTCTATCTACAAAGCAAATTTACTATTTCAGCTATTCTTAGTTCTACTGGAATGGGGAATAGATCGGTCACTTGAGTGTTGTTTTTGAACTACAATACTAAATTTTACAATTTAAACATTTGCATTTGACTCAGATAACCTGTCCAGTCCTTGTATATAAATTACAGACTAAGGCAAGAATATAAGAACCCAAAACAGTCCTGATCTTCCTGTTTGAGGTGGAAGTATTCCTCTCTAAGGGGGATATCAGAGGTGTCTCAGAATTCTTCCAGGCTGAACTTGAAACCACTGATATAAGCTTGGTTTTATTTCTTAATTAGATGTAATTTCTTGGGTCATTGGGGTTCTCTTAGTTCCTTACTACCCGGTCCTCGTTTAAGAGTCAGTTTAATATCACCTGGTTTAGATGTTACAGTCCATTCTTTTGGTTCTTCCACGGGTCCTTTGATTCTGCTGGCGTGGATCCACCCTCGTTCCCTGGTCCGGATCGCAGCCTCCGTTGTCAGCAATACCTGAAAAGGACCTTCCCATTGTGGAGTTAGAGATTGTTCTTTCTATGTTTTAACTAGTACCCACTCCCCTGGATGGATATTATGGATTTTAAAATCTAAAGGTGTTGTTTGGGGGATTATCTTTTTTAATCGCAAATTTTCGAGGGTTTTTGCAATTGTGTTGACATATTTTTACAGCTCATTTCCCCTACATCATAAGTAGCTGTTTCATGTTGGGTGGTCAGAAAGGGTAATCCAAACATCATCTCATAAGGTGACACTCCCAGGTCTGACCTGGGTTGTGTTCGAACCCTCAGTAAAGCCAAAGGTAGGCATTTTATCCATGACATTTGGGTTTCAATTATCAACTTTGTTAAGGTTCTCTTTAAAGTCTGGTTCATCCTTTCTACCTGACCTGAACTCTGTGGATGCTATGGGGTATGTAATTCTTACTTTATCCTTAAGGCTTGAGTTATTTGTTGTAAAACTTTTGATGTGAAATGTGTTCCTCTGTCTGAGTCTATCCTATTAACTATTCCATACCTGGGGATAATTTGTTCTAAAAGGGTTTTACATACCACACTGGCCGTGGCTCTGACAGTGGGAATAGCCTCCACCCAATGTGTCAGGTGATCTGTTATCACTAACAAAAACTTCCATCTTTGTACTTGGGGAAGTTCAGTAAAATCTACTTGGATACTTTGAAATGGTCGAAGAGCTAACTCCCGACCTCCTAGTGTTGTTTTTCTCATTACCTTTTTATTTACTTTTTGACAAATTATACATCTTTCAGTTACTTGTTTTGCCAATCCAAAAATCCCAATACACCCATAATTCCTTAGAAAGTGATCACACAAAGCTTGAGTACCCCAATGAGTTTTTTGATGCATGTCTTCTAATATTCTCTGAGTAAGTGGCTTATTAAGTAACTGTCTCCCATCAGGAAGTTTCCATCTCCCTGATTCATCTGGCTTTCCCCCTATCTTACTTAATCCCTCTTCTTCTGCTTTACTGAATTTTGGAGTTTCCAATTCCTCCTTATTTGAGGTCAGAATTAACATAACCTTTTTGGTCCCATTTTCTGCTGCATCCTTAGCTTCTTGGTCCGCTAGATTATTTCCCCTTATTTCTAAGGTCATTCCCTTTTGATGTCCTTTGACATGTACTACAGCTATTTCCTCAGGCAGTTTTAGTGCTTCTAGGATCTCCAAAATAAGACCTTCATGTATTAATCCCTTTCCTTTTGAATTGAGTAACCCCCTTTCTTCCTAAATTTTTCCAAAAGTATGTACTACTCCAAAGGCATATTTTGAGTCAGTATATATAGTTCTTTTCTTACATGCCAAATATTCTAGTGCTCTTTTTAGAGCGTATAATTCACAAGTTTGAGCCGACCAGTTTGAAGGTAATTTTCCTTTTTCAATGGTTTGCATATTTTTCCTATCAACTAAAGCATACCCTGACATTCTTTTTCCTTGTAGACACCTGGAAGAACCATCCACATATATTTTCTCCCCTTCTGAAAGGGCTTCTTCTTCGAGATCTTCTCGTACTTTGCTTTGGTATTGAATAATTTTTAAACAATTATGTGTTAGGTCACTTTTTGGTTCTCCATATAAAAATTGAGCTGGATTTAAACTCTTGTTTACTTCTAATGTCAAATCATCACTGTCTATCAGGATTGCTTCATATTTTAGCATCCTAGAATCTGTTAACCATTTTTCAGCTTTTTGGTTTAACACATTTCGGACGGCATGAGGTGTACACACAATTAGTTTACTTCCAAAAGTAAGCTTACGGCTCTCTTCTACCAGAATTGCAGTAGCTGCTATAGCCTGAATACACACTGGCCATCCATGGCTTACTGGGTCCAACATCTTTGATAAATAAGCTATTGGTCTCTTTACTCCCCCCCACTCTTGAACCAGAACTCCATGAGCTACTCCACTTTCCACATTCACACACAGATGAAAAGGTTTTTCTAATGAGGGTAAGCTCAAGGCTGGCACTGAGGCCAGTTTTGACTTCAGTTCTTCTAATTTATCATCATCTTCCTTAGTCCACTTTATATTATCTTCCTCTGTCAATTTCCCATATAAAAACTTTACTGCCTGTGTATACCCTTCAATCCATAGCCTACAATATCCCAATAATCCAAGTAGTTTTCTGATTTCCTTCTTTGAGGAGGGAGCGGGGAGGGATAAAATTCCTGCAATTCTCTCAGGGTTTAATTTTCGGCTACCTTTGCTTATTAAGTGTCCAAGATATTTTACTTCAGATTCTACAAATTGCAGTTTCCCTTTTGATACTCTTAGTCCTTTTTCTCCAAGAAAATTTAAAAGTTTTATAGTAGCTTCCCTAACTTCAGCTTCAACTTCCCCAGATAATAAGAGATCATCCACATATTGTATAAGGTGTATTCCAGGAGGAGTGGGGAAGGTTTGTAATATTGTTTCTAAAGCTTGCCCAAATAGGTTTGGAGACTCAGTAAAACCCTGAGGCAATTTCGTCCATCGTAGTTGCTGCTTTCTCCCAGTATCTGGATCCTCCCACTCAAAGGCAAAGATGTTTCAGCTTTCCTCAGCTAATGGACAAGTCCAGAACGCATCCTTGAGGTCCACCACACTGAACCATTGATGCTGGGGTGGGACCTTACTTAGAAGAGTATAGGGATTGGGTACCACTGGATAACGGGTTTGAGTTCTCTTGTTAACTTCCTGTAAGTCTTGCACTAATCTATAATTCCCATCAGGCTTTTTTATTGGCAGAATAGGTGTATTATGAGGAGACATACAGGGTTCTAACGTCCCATCCTTTATTAGCCCCTCTATTACTGGCTTCAAACCTTCTCGTCCCTCCAAGGATATAGGGTACTGACGTACACGTATAGGACACTCTTCACTTTCAATTGTGACCCTTATGGGGTCAATGTCCAATCCTCCCCTATTTCCTTCCCCAGCCCAAACTTCTTTTTTAATTTTATCCTTATCCTCTTGATTAAGTTTTAAAATTTTAGCTGTCATTTTTCCTTCTTGTGGTATGACCCCTATCCCCAGTTTTACCTGCAAGTCTCTTCCTAATAAGTTGCTACCTGCCCCAGGAACCAATAAGACATCTCCCATCCAAATTCTAGTTTCCCCTTCAATTACCACATTTTTAATGACAGGAACTGTAAAACTCTCTCCTTTTGCCCCTGACACCTTTACAGTGTCTTTGCTTACACTACAACCTTTTGGGGTGTTTAATAGGCAGGTTCTCTCTGCCCCTGTATCGACCACAAATTCTAATTCTTCCTCCTGGGGACCCACTTTTAAGGTTATCACAGGCTCCAGATGGTATTTGTCCCCTAAAAAATAGAGCCTATGACTTCTCTATTCTTCTTCTTGGGCCATCTCTCGGAAAATTTTCAAATCCTTTTTTCTTTGAGGGCATTCACGTCTGTAATGTCCCTCCTTCCCACAAAAGTGACAAGCATTCCTAGGGTGCTCCTGGGGTTTGGTTTGTACAGGGGCTCTGTTTCTCTCCTTTTCCCTGTCTCTAAGACCTGAATGTCTAGGAGTGGAACCTGGGGGCTTCGGATTTCTTGGAAAATTACTTTCTCGCATCATGGCTACCATAATTTTTGCTTCTACTTTGGCTTTTTCTTCATCTCTTCTAACATAAACTTTTTGAGCTTCTCTTAATAAATCATTTAGTGATTTCTCGTGCCAGTCTTCCAATTTTTCTAGCTTTTTTCTAATATCTGGCCAGGCATGAGTAACAAAATTAACTCTTAATAAAGCCTGTCCCGCAGTTGTCTCAGGATCTATTCTTGAATATTGTTTCATATTTTTCTTAAGTCTTTCTAGCCATTCTGTTGGTGTTTCTTCTCTTCCTTGCTGTGCTTCAAAGGCTTTCATGGAATTCTGCCCTTGTGGTACAGCCTCTTTTATTCCTTTGATTATCAAATTACGATAATCATTCATAGATCTTCGCCCATCTTCATTATTATGATTCCAATTGGGAGATGCTATTGGCATTTTTTGGTCTCCTGGCTCTCCCTGTGGGTTTTCCCTTTCCCAAATCCTTATCCCAGCAGCTCTGATCATTTCCCTTTCTTCCTGGGAGAAAATAATTTTCATAATTGATTGCATTTCCTCCCAAGTAAAAATGTTTGGTCCTAAAAATCGGTCAATTTGCTCAGATGTACCTATAGGGTCCTCCAATAATCCTCTAATTTCCTTTTTAAACTTTCTGACTTCTGAGGAAGTCAAAGGGTCATTTACAAAACCCGTGTTCCCCCCTCCTATAGGAACTTCTCGTAATGGGAATAAATTAATCACTTTATCCCCGCTTTTCTGTTTTTTATCCTTACTAGAGCTATCTGTACGTTGGTATGCTGTTTCCCCCTCTAGGGGAGAGTCCCCCTGGCCAGCAGGAGCTGCGGTTACCAAGGGAACGGTGGCCAAGGCGGGGGTTGCTGGACTGGCAGAGAGGGAGGGGCGGGGGTGGGGGTTCGTCCCGAGATTGAGTCCTCCAAGGAAGGGAGGGGGAAGGTGGGGGCCGCTGCCGGAACCACCGACAGGACGGAGTCTTCCGGCGGGATCCAGATCGGGGCGTGGACCTTCTGTGCGTGGTCTTTACTGACTGCACCCAGCACGGCCGGAGCCATCATGGGCAGAGCCGCTGGGGCCGGGGCAGCCGGAGCAGCCCCGGGAAAGGCGGCCAGGGGATGGGCGGACAGAGCAGCCGTGGCCGGGGCAGGCGGGGCTCCCGACGGAGCTGCCGCAGGCGATGCAGCCGGGACTGGGGCGAGCGCAGGCTCCGGCATGTCTGGCGGAGCGACTCCGGACCGTGCGGCTGCGGCCGGGGCAGGCGCGGGCGGGGGAGCCACGAAGGGCTGGGCAGCCGCGGGCACGGGGGCGGGGGTGGGCAGGACGGCCGCATACGGGGGAGCAGCCGCGGGCACGGGGGCGGGGGTGGGCAGGACGGCCGCATACGGGGGAGCAGCCGCGGGCACGGGGGCGGGGGTGGGCAGGACGGCCGCATACGGGGGAGCAGCCGCTGGCACGGGGGCCGAGGCGGGCGGGACGGCTGCATAAGGGGGAAAGACCGGAGCGGGGGCGGGCGGGGGAGCTGGGGAAACCGGGGGAGGTAATATTTTTAGGAGGTCCAAGCCCTTGTCTCTTTTTTTCTCTTCTTGCTCTGTGTCTGGGGTTTCTGATAGTTTAAAAATTCTTATCCCCATAGGGTCTGTGTCTCCTATCCAACATGCAGCATATTTTTGTTCCTCTGGATTAAACGGTTCCTTTGAATTTACGAATTTGTTTAAAGCCTGACAAATCCACATTTCAGAAGAGCCATATCTAGGCCAATAAACGTGATCAGATCTTATTTCCCCTTTTGTCCATTCTATCATACAGTACTGAATCATCTTTACTTTGTCCTTTTTTCTTGTGCAAGGATTTATATCCCAATTTGCTAACATAACTCCCAAAGGACTGTCTTGGGGTATTTCTGCTGGTAACTCCTTTTTTCCCTTTTTTCCGGAACCCTGAGTTTTACTGGCTTTTTGTCCCTTTTTTTTTTTTTTTTTTTTTTTTGGATTTTATCTATTTGTCCCTGGTCTCTGTTTCTCGCTTTTCCCTAACAGCGTGAATACCACCTTCCCCCCCCAACAAGGCACAGAAAATCCCTTCAACAATAAAGATACAATGTACCTTTTTCTGAAAAAAATCAGCAATCTATACCACAAACACATTAATTCCTCATTTACTCAATTTTATTTCTTCAGTAAACCTTTCTCACTCACACACACCTTTACTCACAAGGGGACAATATAAACAGTCAACACAAGAACATGGTACCTTTTCCTAATTTTCCAGCTTTTGTCCTCAACTTGGCAGCTTCACTAAGCCCAAGTGGTCTTGGAATTGTGTTTAAAATCCTCAGCTTGGCAGCTTCACTAAGCCCAAGTGGTCTTGGAATTGTGTTTAAAATCCTCAGCTTGGCAGCTTAACTAAGCCCAAGTGGTCTTGGAATTGTGTTTAAAATCATCAACTTGGCAGCTGGCCCAAGTTTCTTGGGTTCTCAACCTAGAAAAAAGATTTGGGGCCCCCGTTTTTCCTTTTAATTCTGTTTCTCAGTGGACTGTACTGGGAAACACTCAGCTCCTTCTTTCAAAAAAGGGATCCAATCCCTTTTCCCTAGGACTCCGTCCCAAACACCCTGGGGGTTTCTTTCACTCTTTCAACCTTTCCCTTCGCCGGGTTCTTGGCCGTTTTTCTCGCGAAAGAACGAAAACGCAGCCCTGGGGCTCTGCATTCGCTTTACCAGTCTGGGGGTACCCAGCCAGTGTCTCATCCACACACCTCACAACCCCCTTAACCAGCTCCCCTAAGAAGTACTTACAATCCTTTTTCTTTCTTAGGTTCTTCGTGCACGATGTTTTTACGGAGCAAAGAACACACCACGGTTTTGGAGCTGTTTTCTTCCCCTTTTTGCTTTTATTTCTCCTCTCTTGTCTCTTCGGGTATTTTTACCTGCGATCTCTAATTCCCAACAGGAGAAGCAAAGCTTGGGCCGCCAAAAAGCCAGGCGGGGCGCCTCCCTCGCTCTGTGTCTCCTGAGGTCTTCAGAGATGAGGTGAATATCCCGGACGAGCCCCCAAATTGTGAAAAACGAGGTTCACCTTTTTGGAAATATTTAGAAGTTTAATTAAAAAAATAAGAAAATAGAGAATTAGGAGAGATAAAAGCAAAATACATTTTCTCGGCCGAGGGTGCCTGGCACAGAACCAGCCAGCAGCACACCTTTTAACAAAAGTTTTCTCTTTAAAAACATCTGCCTGATGCATATTAAAAATTCACATGCATGATTCAAACATTCCTTTGGAGTGAGAATCCCTTTGTTTTAGTCCTTACTCCCCCTCCCCACTCCATCCAGCAGACTCATCTCCATTCCATCTGATAACACAGGTCCATAAATTCTTCTCCTGGGGTTCTGGTCAGTTTCATTTAGACAAGATACTGATAACAGAAGCAATCTTTAAACAATAGACCCCAATGTTCTCACAATGAGATACCATCACATTTCTAAATTCTATTAACAAAGAAAATACAGTACAATCTTCCTACATTCTACATACAATATTCATTTTAATATTTGCGAAAAGCCAACTATATACTATGCATTTATAACACTTACCCATGAGATTCCCACTGCTGTACACAGATGCTGGGGCACCCAGCAGCAGCAGCAGGGCTATGGGACAGAGGTCCTGTGTTTCTGCACACTGGCTGCAGTGGCAAGACATCACATAGGGTTCAGCATGCAGTGCTGTGATACACGGGCCCTGTTTTTGTGTGAAGAGGCGAAACTGCAGCATGTGGGGTCAAAACTGCAGTGTATGTGCTTGTGACTGGACTGCCTGAGATCCTGTTCTGGAGACTGAGTACACAGAGGCCAGCCTAAGAACATGTCTTTTTCTGTAGCTCTCTTTGCTGTTAGCAGCTGGCTGTCAAGTGACATGGTCAAGACCATGGTCTGGTGGTTAGTTTCTCCATCTGGGGACTCTGAACTGATAAACCTCACCTCCAAGGCAACGTTTGCTTCTCAAGGATTTTGCTTCTCAGACCACAGTTGTGGAAGAGACATGGATGCATGTCTCCACCTGCCCTGCATTAGGTGCAACCAAGTCATGAAAGCCACCATATCAGTATTGTTTATTTCTCTTGTAACAATAAACCTCTGAGCTTGTAGTATTGTTTGAGATGACATGTGCATAAGGTATTTAAAGGCCTGGGTTGCTGTATAATTATATGGTCTGGTTGACTTTGGTTCCAAAGGAATTTATTACTGGTAATTTCCCCCGATAGTGTTGTGGCACAGAAGTGGAATTTGGATGGTGAAGTGTGTCTAGGGGTGTGTCACCTACTGTATTACAAATATGCCTGGGGAGTGTCCATAGCTTTGAGGGGAACCCGGCTTAAGCTGAGAGGCTCACAAACCATTTGGTGTGATAGGCTTATGTAAAGCAAGTCCAGAAATGAAATGGTCTGTTCTTATTTGGCATCTGAGCCAGAAGGCCGGTGTCTGGTGATGAAATTCTAGGGGCTCTGATTTTGTCTTGAAGCAGCAACTCAACACATACTGTGGTAAAACAGGAAACTGTTTCTCATGTGTGTGTCTTACAAGTTGTAGATAACACTGACATTCCTCTGTTTGCCTTCAGGGTTGTCTTTTTAAGGGTGTACTTGTATTCTGTCTTTGAAGATGGAAGCATGTGTGGATGGATTTTTTGGAAAAAAAAAAAAAAGCAAACTCAAAAATATAAACCTGAGGGCATTAAATTAAATTAAAAGTGTTGCCTGGATGAGGGTGGGAGCCAGCAAACTATTCTGTAACATGGATGTGGCAAATGGACACACCAGGACAAGTGGATTGCCCAGCATAGCCCAGCATATGGCACAGCTTCTGTGTGCTTATGGCCATGCTCTGACTCTGCTGCTGGGTACAGGGAAGTAGACAACAGGAAAAAGACAACAGTCATACATGCTGGACTTTAGCGGTATATGACTGATTACTTGCAAAGGTAATGCATAAATGTTCTGAAGAGTGTTCTCAGGGAGCAATTCCCCACCCCTTTCCTGGGCAGGAAAAGACAATTTCTATTTTGAAATTAAAGAGCTATGGCTAGAATAAATAGAAGAATAGTTAATGTTATCTGCTGAGCTGTAAGGTGTAAGCTGTAGTTGCTCTCTGGATTTCTAGAGCTGTTGCCTTTCATGTACTGCAAAGCACAGACACCTTTGCTTACCCTGTTACTACCACTGGGTTTTCCAGACCTGTTTATGTGGGAATACATTTTCAGCAGAAGCTAAACCTTGTAATTTTATTAATACAATCACACCAGTATTGCTGGTCCTCCTTGAAACTAATGCATGCAGAAACTATTCCAGAAGAGATCCTTCACATAGGGGCAAAGGAGAAGATACTTTCATCTCCATCTTGCCTTTAGAGAACCAATGCTGCAGAGGGACGTTTTCTCGTGTGCAGGGCAAAACCCAGTGTAGGCAGAAGTGTGAGACTGCCTGTCTTGCAGAGAGTTGCAAGCTGCACACTGCTGCAGGCCCGACTTTCCATTGTAGGAGCAGTAAGACTGTGCAGCCTGAGAAAGCAGGCTGTGACAGGAGGTGTTCTCTGGCTCACTGCTTCTGAATCTGGGCTCCTGGGTGTTGCTCCAGATGCCCAGTCATAGGTGAGACAGGAGGTCTTCTCTTGCTGCAGACAAGGCTTTCTTGAGTGATCTGCTAATGATACAGATGCTTGCAGTGCCGGACATGGAGCTTAGTTTTGTGTGTTGGAAAAACCTGCTCCCAGAGCCTCAGGAGAACAAAAGCTTGGAGATCCTGATGAACTTGCACCCCTGGTAGGCTGTGAACAACAAGCACTTTAATGTCCCACATGCAGCCCAGTCTGGGGATCCCAGTGGGATACTGGTTGCTTAGCCAGTGAGTTGCTGCCTAAGGGATGCCCTGTGATCAGCTCAGCAGTGCAGTCCAGTCTGCTAAGGGTCACAGCTTCCAGCCACACTGGATTCTTCTAGGGACAAATACAGAGCCTTCTCCAAGCCTGGCTAAATTCCCCTGTAACAGCAAGAAGGGATGAGTGGTACTTTCGATTACAGTGGGGCAGGTGATATTGGACAGTGCTCGTGGAAGACGTGTGGGGACCCCAGTCAGTGTGAGCTGCAGCACACATGAAGAGCTGTCTGAAATTAACTCAGAGCAATTAACAGGTTTTCTTTGAGGGCTCTCCAGAGGATGGAGGAGATTGCTGAACTCTAGACACAGAGAAGCTTGATCCTCTTTATAAGGACATCAGAACAACAAGAAAAAGTGGAACACATGAGAGAAAAAAATTAAATGAAAAAGGCAGCATGAGCATGGCAAAACCAATTGTGTCAACACTCTGATTTCATCTTCCAGAGGGTGGTAAGCCCAGTGGATGTGGGATCATTTATCTTGACTTTAGAAAAATGTTACCCCACACAATTAAGACAAGGGAATATGCACTATATACATCTGTCAGGTGTATGTAAATTTGGTGAGAGAATTATAGAGGAGAGCTTACATGACAGTTTGGTATCAGAATGTGAAGATTTATTGAGAAGAATTTTGCAGGGTTCTTCCTGACATCTGATGTTTTTTGTATTTTTATTCGCAATTAGGACAAAAGAATAAACAATAAACAGGAAACCAGGAGGAGCAGGAAGCTTGCAGAATGACAGGGCTCTGGTTTGAAACTGCCTTGACAGCTGAAGTAATGGCATAAGAAAACTGAGATGTTCAGCAGAGAGAGGTCTGGGTCTTCAGATAACGTAGTACCATCAGACCCAATGCAGTTCTGCAGAAAAGTATCCAAAGGCTGCATTTAATTCCAACATGACCCAGTGACATGCTGTAGAAAGAAAATCATAAATATGAACTGGGGAATATCTGGTAAATTTTACAGGAAACCTTGGATGGTTCTGTCCATCCATGTTAGTGGAATAGATGTATTCTGCCAGTTTTAGGTCAGCTGCTCCGGTAAAATGCAGATGAGACAAAGAGAGTGGAAGCAAGGTGGACAAATTCGACAGTTGTTCAGAAAACATGGCTGACAGAAGGAGAATGAGGTAAAAACCAGGGAATGCTGGGAAGCTGTGTGTAAGCTGTGGAGGAAAGCTTGCTGCAGTAAGAAGGGTAGAGTCTTTTGCCTGTGATCTGGCTAAATAGAATAAGAAGCAAGGGACACTGCACAAAAGGAGATTAAATTTTGACAGCAGAGAAAAGCTGCATAATTGTAAAGGCAGCTGTCTGCAGGGTTGATGATGATGATGGTTTAGAAGGATGATGATGGTCTCTCCATTACTTAAGAATTTTGGAAAAAAAGTCCTTAGGGGAGAATGTGGAAAAATGAAGTAGAAGGACAGGAAAAAGTATGGACTCACAAGATGTGTGATGATCTGCCTTTGTTCCACAAATTTATGCTTCCTGGAGGACATGTAGGTGTGTAAACGGGGTGGTAAAAGTCTATTTTGAATTTAAGCCTGCAGCACTCAAATGTAGGTGTTTCTCATTTTTCACAAACCACTTACCCACTTGAGGACCTTCTTGCTAACCTCATGCTGTGGTAAGGAACTAGCATAGTACTGGAATCTAAATATACCATGTCATGGTGACTTTGGGTTTTGTTAATGCAGTTTGGCTTGTGAAACCTGGCAAGGGTTTACAAAATCTGGGCTGACTCTCCATCTTTCTCACTTTTATCTGCATATCTACCACATTCCACTTTTTACTGCTTTGATGTCGTTCTCCTTTTCCCAGCCTCCTCAGAAAACCTTCTCTTTGCCTGTTCCTCGTCTAGTTCCTCGTCTCTCTTGAATGAGAGAGTTTACATCATTGTTTGAGTTGCTGCTTGTTTTCCTTCCCCTTAGCATGGCCCATATGATGAGTGCCTTGCAGGTAGTGTTGTGTAACAGGGATATCTCCCATCTTTTTCACACTGAAAGTTCTGGTCTACTTTCACTGTACCTGTTCAGGATCCTCAGCCAAGAGATCAGTGCAGATTTCACAGAGTCACAGCATGGCTGAGGGTGGAGGCACCTCTGGACCTAGTCCAACTGCCATCTCAGAGCAGGGTTCAGGGTGTTGTATAGTTAGGTTTTGAGTGTCTCTAAGACTCTACAGCCTCTCTCAGCAACTTGTGTCTGAGACAGGCAGAGTGTGTGACCACCCTCAGAGTCTAAAAGTTCCTTTTTACATTTAACTCTCTGATCAAGCTCAGGCTTAACAGCCTGTGGTTCCCCAGATCCTCTGTCTTGCACTTTTGAAGGTAGGGGTGACATATTCTTCCAGTCCTCAGGGACAATACCCCATTGCCATGAACTTTCAAAGAAATCCAGGAATGACCTTGCAACAACAAGGGCCAGCTTCCTCAGCTCCTGTGGGTCCATTCCATCAGGCCCTTGTCCATATCCAATCTGTTTAAATGTTCCCTGACCTGATCTTCCTTCAACAAGGGTCAGTCTTCCTTGTTTTGGATTTTCTGGATCTCTCAGGGCTCCAGGGTACCTGAAGGTTGATCTTAGCAGTAACGACTGAGATGAAGAAGGCATTAAATGCCTCAGTCTTGTCAGTGTCTCCCCTGCTTTTTCTTGTGCTCCTTTGCAACAAACTTCCTCATTTGTGCTTGGAGCTACTTCGAATTACAATTAGTATTTATACTTTCTGCCTTCTCAGGGCAAAATAAAAGTTTCACATTTTCTTTAAGAAAGGAGCTGAAAAGCTGGAGATCTGTTGTAACGTCTGCATCTTCCTAGTGCACCAGTGAGCAGCCTCATTTGTTGATGTACATTCTCGTGGGAAGATCTAACAAGTTGTCACTGAGCAGGAGGGGACAAGAGAGAGAGGAGCATTTTCTTTTATGATAAAGACCTTCCTCATGGGAAAGCAAGAGCTGGTAGTAGGTTGAGATGAGGGTTGTGTCAGACCAACAAAGCAAAAGGATGTATTGTCAAAGCCTCCACCCACTCTTTTACCAGCCTGGCAGTGCAGTAATTCCCTTGGTGTTTTGAGGGATCTCCTCTAGTTTCTTAGCAGGCTGCAAACCAGGGACTGCCTCCCCACTCGCCTGGTGGTGCATAGTATTTTGGAGTACATACATGTAATTAATAACTCTGCAATTGAAGGAGTCACAAGCCCAATCCCAGTAGCCTCCCTCTGGCTGCTGGTGAGTCCTCTCTGGAAACAAGAGACAGTACTCCCTGCTCCTGAAAGTACTCCCTGCTCTGCTGGTTCTCCAGGTGATGCATGGAGAGCATGGGCAGAATTTTGTGAGGGTAGGTCAACCTAGGGAAGGTGGTGCAGGGCATCCAGGAGAGTTTGTTCTTTCTGGGGGTTTGCAAGGTGCAGCTGGAGAAAGCTGCAGCCATACTGGTATAACACTGAGGATGGCCTTTCTCTTAGCTGCAAAGTTAACTTGCATATGTGATAAAGCTGTCCCTTACTGCTGCTTCAGATGGAAAGGAAAAGAGGAGAAAGGGATCAGGATGAGGTCTGGTTAAATCCCCTGGGACTGATATTGGTGTGGGGATGAACAAGTGATGACTGGACTGTTCTTCAGTGGGCTGACTGCTCACGCCTGAGCCTGATCCGTGTTCGCACAAGTCTATCCTGTCTTCCAAAACCTTTTGGGGATGAGCACATGCTACTTGAAGAAGGCTTCACCTTACTACAATACTTGATTTAGCAAGAGCAACGTGTTTCCCACTCTGCTGTTTCTAATGAAGCCATTTTCATTTCCATGATAGCTGGTGGCAAATGAAGACACATGGGATGGGAAATGACGCTGACTGCTTGTACTAAAAAGTGACACCTGCAGACTAGTACAACAAACAGACACCTTTCTCATTGCTCACTTGCTTGGTGATCACTGTGCTCCTATCAGGGTTGCAGCCAGCAGCCCTTTCGCTGCATAAGTCAAGAAGAAAGAGTGAGGAATGCATTTGGAACAGTGTGAGGCTGAAGGTTCTAAAGCTGTAAGCGAGAAGTACCTCTGCACACTTTTTTCAATGCCTGTCTCTTTGAATGCTCTTGCTTAACCACAGGGGCAGGGTTGCAGTACCAGGTCCTGGGGAGAGAGATCTTTGCCCTGTGAAAGAAGCGTTAATAGCATTATTCAGAGTAAATACAATTATGTGATGTATTTGTGTTTGCCAAAACTGTCCTAGTGCAGCTAGTGTGGACCTGAGACTAAGTTGTCTTAGTTGATTAATTAGCTGCTAAAAGCAGCAGTATCCCAGTGAAGGTGCTTGTATGTGAGTCTTGCTAGTGTGTCCCATACAGGTGACAGATGTCCTCTGCAGGACATATAAGACACATTAACCTTGATGGTGTGAGGTATGCACTGCACTGCACTGCTTCCCTGATCAGAGCTGTGCCCTGTGCTTTGATGCTGGCAGAGCATCACCTAGGTAGGAGCAGCCTGCTTAGCAGGTGTTCCTCTGCCAAGATTCACCTGGAAGCAAGATGCAGCAAGAATCACACCTCTCTGATCAGGAGAGGGGACAATAGTCTGCTTAGAGCAGAGAGACACTGAAACCAGGACCCTGTGCCTGTGTGAAGAATGCAGAAGCCTGGTTTGGGAGCAAGTATCATGTCTTTCTGCTTCAACATAAATCTGTTGTGAGGAAAGCAGAGTGAGGAGAGGGGAAGTACTTCTTACGAAGCTCTCTGGTACAGTTTGCTCAGTGTGGAGCCCATGTCATGTAATTGACAGTCCATGTAGCTGGCTCTCAGGCAGAAAACCAGCAGTATTTAATGATACATTAATTGCCTTATTTAAAATGTGTTTAACTGTTTCCTTTCTACAAGTCCTGGGGTTGGGAATTGGGAATGGGGATGTATCCCCTATTTCCAATACATAGCTTGGTGAGTATTGTGAGTGTGAGGCAGTACTGAAGCTGACATCATGTACATTTTTTTCTTGTCATCTGGATGTAAGCACTGTCTAATTGTCATTGCAGAGACAAGATAGCTGAAAGGGCTTTTTCAGTCTCCCAGACAGACTCTTCTTACCTTTTGGCATCAAGTTACAGTACTCATTTTTGGATGGGGAGAAATGGATTTTGAGAGAATAAGCAGTGTGGAAGAAAAGTGGAGGGGAGGAGAGACATTTCAGCAGACAAGGAGAAGGATAAAATGGATGATGGATGATTTCAAGAAAGAAGGAGAAAAGGGACCAGAGAAAATAATGGATCGAGGCAGATTCCGGGAATAAAAGTGACTCTTACTTCTGTTTGATTTTATTACTTGGAGCTGAGTGCAGGTAAAGATTTTATTTCATGGACTGGTGGTACAGAACTGAGAAAAAGATGTGTGTCTTCTCAGGAATTTTCTAGCTGTATGTCCTTGTGCCACTTTCCATCTGCTTTTTTTGCATGAGGTTGGAAGTTTGAATCTCTTGTGTCTTCTCCTTAGATACTTGCAAACAGTTCTCTCAAAAGACTTGCAAGGCTGACCCTATGCGTTTTTTGTCCATAGAAACATCAATTAAAAATGATTAGGCTGAAAGGGAAGAGGCACTACCAGTGCTATGCAAGTTTAGCATTCCAAAGGAGAAGGTAAAAAGGGAAATGAAGTTTTAATGGCATTTGGATTGAAATGCTTATTGTAACTTTCAAAGTCCCGCTTATTAGCATTTGCATTCCTTCTTTTCTCCCCTTTTTATCCCTTTTGACCCTGCATACAAGAGAAGGAACAACGGCAATTTTTTCTGTGTTGGTCTCTCTGCTTTTCATATTACCTCTAACTTTCAAGGGATTGAGATCTCTGAAGAGTCTTTCAGAACTTTAAATTCTCTTGATTCCCTGGCAGTAAGGACATAGGAGAAAGAGAGTCCAACTTGTCAGGCTAGATCACCTGAACATCTGAAGTGCTCTTCAGATGGCAAGTAAAAGGTATAGGCAGAGTTCGGAAACCTGCCTAGGAACAATATGACACAGTACTTAAAAGTTTTTTTGGTAGACTGTCATGTTATGTGCTTTCCCCTGGAGTGCACTGGGACTAGAGGTTTGTCTGGATTTCAGCCTGCATCTCCCAGTGCCAGGGCAGCTTTCATGCAGGAATACAACACCGGCCATGTGGAGAACAGGTCTCGAGGAGAAGGGAGACTTCTTGCATGAAGCTAGGGGAGTGTGAAGCTAACATAACTATTCATTGGTGCATGCTTCTACTCTGCTCAGAGGAGTGCAGCACAATAGAACAGAAAACAATTGTTCGGCATGGGGCACGTACTATGCACATTATGGATCTGTGCAATGGAACTAGTGTTCACTATGTTCTGGAAGGCTCTTAGCTCAGATGTTCTGAGGAGTGTGAGCATATCATTGTGGGGAATAGGTACTAGTTTGTCTCTTCAGGAGATGCTGTGCCAGATTCTGTCTGAATTGAAGAGGTCTGTCTTTGAGGTACTTTGATGGCTGCAATAGTGTTTCACAGATTTCACAGAATATTCTGAGTTGTGAGGCACCCAAAAGGGTCATCAAATCCAACTCTTCAGTGAATGGCCCTTATGATCCAGAGATCAAGAGCAGAGACAGGCAATCTGTCCTTCTGTTGCTTACCTGAAGGCAGATAGAGCTGGACAGCTTTCTGTTAGAATTTACAAATTGTTTCTTGGACTGAAAATATGGCCTTGGCTTGAGTGCTGCTTCTGCAAGCCACACAGCCTTTACGTGCCCTGCTTCCATGCCAAGACAGTCTTGTGAGAGACTCAAAAGACTCATCTAATGTGATGCTCTACAGGCAGTGATCTTGTGCTTGCACAGGTTTAGTTTGTACGAAACTTGCAAAAAAGGCTTTGAATATCTTACAGGTGATGGAGTAGAATGCCAGTTTGTGTCACTGGAGTCAGCTGTGAGCCTCCTCCTTTCACAGCCTTGAATCAGTGAAACAGTGGCAAGTGTTGGCAGGGGGGACAGAAGGGGTCAAAGACTTGTGCCTTGATGGATGCGTGTTGGGTGGATGCATGCTCCAGGACCCTGCTGTGCAAGGGGTGCAGAGAGGGCGTAGTTTATGTCTGGAGCCAGGTCCCACAGGAAATGGGTTTTGGGATGGGCCATGGGCAGCTATGGGCATGGAGAACAGCTCTCTGCAAACAGGAAAGTGATTTCCAGCATGGTTAGCTTGAAAACCTTTCTGGTGCCAGAGACCTCAGACACCTTTCTGAAGGAGTTCCATGTGGCCTTGCCAAGAGTAGAAATGTCTTAAGCCCACTGGACTTGTTCAGCTCCTTTGAGTTCTCCAGGTGGCATTTTGTACCACTTCGAATGCTTTAATGTATCCCTTTCCTTTCTTTACCATGATGTTGTGTGATCTCTGCTTTTGAAAGCGCCCCCTCTTTTGCTCACCATTATCTTCAGGTCTCTATCTGGATGGGGTGGTCTTGTCCTGCTACAGGTCCTTTTTGCAGTCTCACAGAGTTGCTGAGATTAACCCCAAGGACATAGGACCTACTTGTTTTTACAATGCAGTGGTAAAGATCTCAGCTCAAACTCTGCATCAAACAAACAAACAAACAAACAAACAAACAGAAATTAGACTTTTGACTTTCATATACCATTTTACCACCCTTAACAGTAACCCTAAATAGTGGTATCTTTGTAAGGGGCTACTCTGGCCAGTTAATGGTCAGAATCATGTCCATTGCTAAAAAGCTTTAATTGCAGCTCAGCTCTTGGTACCATAATGAAGCAGATTGTTCTCAAGTAGCTATTGAGTAGCCAAAATTTCAATTTTTAACATCCAGGAACAAAGCAGCATTCAGCTGGATGTTAAAAATTGAAATTTTAGCATTTAGTACTGCAACTGCAAATTGCTTAAAATGGAGATACCAGGTGCACTTCTGGGTGGGTTAGTGCAGCCAAGATGAGTGAGTGTATAGCCCTGCAACACTCTGGACGTAGCAGACTTATTGCACATGAAATTAAAATTATTATCTGATTTCTCTTCCATCTCTGTGAGTCTGTTTTCTGTCCAAATCAGGAGCAGCTGTAGTTCTGTTGTCATTGCTAGGTTTTTATTGAATCTGCCTGGGAAATGCCAGGAGAGATTAATGCCATTCTCTCTCCTACTGCTATGACTGATATAAGTTTTGCTGCTGCTTAATTGGAAATTTCTTTGATGCAGTTAAAACACATGCCTTTTGACTCTCTTGTCTCCCCCAGACTTTGAAAGCAGATGATTTATATCTTCTTTGTACCAACTTGTTCTGTGCTTGAAGCCTTCTGTCATGGCTTCCCTTCTTCATCTCCACCCCAAAGCTTTTGGGAGTTCTTAGCAGATCTCACACCTCTGATCACTGGTCCATACAGCTCTGCTCTGAATTCTCCTCCAACTCTCTGGCACGTCCTCAAGAGCAGTGGCCAGAGGTGAGGTCTTTTGTCTAGTGTTCATGTTACTGGTGATTGAAGTGCAAGCTGAGCAGAAATCCCAGTGCAGGGCAGTGGAGTGGAGCACAAGTATACAGCATCCCCTTGTCTGCACACTTGTTACATGCCATTTCTCTCCTGGAAATATAGACAGCTCATGCCATGACTTGGTACTTCAGCACAAAGCCAGTCTACCTCATTTCTTGCTCGTATTTTCAGAATAGTGAATATTCCTGGAAGGAAAGAAAATACATGGACAACATCCAGGTTGATGGGGCTGTACAGCCTTTTCCTTTGTATAAAGTCAGTGAAAAATTGTCACCAACACTAAGCGCTTTTTATTGAATTGGGATGTGTGGCAGCAGACACTTGGCTCTGAAAGAGCCATGTTGCTGAGTGCTTGGGGTCCATTTGGCAGGTTGGGACCCAGTACCTGACCATCCTGCTCTGTGTACCTGGGAAGTAGAAAATGAGTCGCCTTCCTGGCAATCAGCAGCAGGATGCATGGAAGTCCTGGCTCCTAAGTCTTCAGGTGCCATCATAGCTGGAGGTGTGCCTGTCTATCCACAGGGGAATGGAGCAAGCTGTGCTTCATATCTGCTTCTTTCCTGGGGTGACATGCCCAGCTGGGGTTCCCTGGGTGTGCAGAGTGAGTGATCTCATTGCTGCCAAAACACTCCAATTCTCCTCCTTCCATATGTGATGTGACCCCTATCATTTGTGCTCTTTTTAACCCACATCACATACTTTTTATGATCTGATTCTGCTCAAGTGCCTTGTTCTGGTTTTAGGATGGGTTTTGCAATTGATTGTTGTCGTCTTTGCTTGTTTGTTTGCTTGTGTTTTCACAATTCCTATCATCCCCTGACATTAATTTTCTGCTCAGAGTAAGAGAAATCAGCTTGTGCATGGGGCTGAAGGTGTCAGACCACAAGCAGTCCAGGATTGTGTGCTGGAGAGGTCACGTCCTAGCAGTGTGTGGAGCTGCACCCAAGAACTGGTATTTATAGGAGATAAGGTTCCCATCAATCTTCTTTCAGGCCTTTCCCAGGATGTAAGGAAAATAATTTCCTGGTCTGCTCCCGGCACTGCCAGGGATATAAAAAACACTAAAGATATTAAAAACGAGAAATGGTAGAATAAAATGTTGACAAAGATTTGAGTTTTTACACTATTGGGGCTGACTGCTGCTGTGAGTCTTTCACAAAATACTGTGGCACCAGAGTAGAGGGTACTCTCAGTTTGATCTGGATTGAGCTACCATATGTCTGGGTTTCCTCAAACATATTTCACTTTTTCCATGTGATTATTTTGTCCAGGACCAAGATAAATTCATCCAGAATTAACAAATGTCATGCATGGTTGTAGTGGGTTGACCAGGCCAGATGCCAGGCACTCACTAAAGCTTCTCACTCACTCCTCTCTGCAGCTGGACAGGAAAGAAAATTTAATGAAGGGTTCCTGGGTTGAGATTAAGGAATGGGGAGTGGTCATTCATCAAACAGCTTTAAGGGCAAAACAGGTTCAATTTAGAGATACAAAGTGAATTTGTTACTAACAAAATCAGAGCAGCGTAATGACAAGTAAAATAAACCCTTAAAAACACCCTAGCCCCACCCCTCCCTTTTTCCAGCTCTACCTCCTACTTCAGCAAGGAGACAGGGAATGGGGGCTGTGGTCAGTTCATCACCCGAGGATGCTCCCACTGCTCAGGGAGAGGAGTTGTTCTCCTGCTGCACCCTGAGGTCCCTCCCGCAGGAGACAGTTCTTCATGAGCTTCTCTAATGTGGCTCCATCTCTTGGGCACCAGTCCCCCTCAAACTGCTCCAGCATGGGTCACTCTTCTATGGGGTGCAGTCCTCCAAGGACAGGCTGCTCCAGCCTGGGAGCAGGGCCCTTCTCTCCATGGGCCTCCCACAGGGTCACAGTCTCCTCCATGTACCAATGTGCTCCAGCATGGGGCTCCTCCATGGGCTGTGGGTGGATCTCTGCATCCCTCGTGGATCCCTGTAGGCTGCACCATGGGCTGCAGGGGAATCTCAGCTCCGGCACCTGGAGCACCTCCTGCCCTCCTTCTGACTGACCTTAGTGTTCGCAGATGTGTTTTTCTCACATGTTCTCCCTCCACTCTTCTCTTGTTGGAATTACAACTCTGCAACCCCTTTTTGTTTTGAATTCTTTTTTAATCTGTTATCACAGAGGCGTTACCATAATTTCTAATTGGCCCAACCTTGGCCAGCAGCACATCAATCTTTGGAGCCATCAGGGATTGGCTCTGCTTGGCATGGAAGAAGTTTCCAGCAGCTTCACACAGAAGCCAGCCCTCTAGCCCCTTGCTACCAAAACCAGGCCATGCAAAACCAATACAATGGTGCAGGCAAATCTGTAATCCTAGGGTAGAGTGGGATGCAATAGGAAAACTGGGAAGATGCTGGCCTATGGTGAAGTACATGTTCAGTTAGTTGTACAGGCATATGCCTGTTTGTTTGGTTCGACATTTCCTCAGGAGTAGTAAATATGCCATAGCTGTCCTAAGAATGCATTGAAGTGCTGCAGACATCCCTAGGCTTCACAACCCTTCTAGAAGCTCACTCCTTTGGCAAGAGCTAAGACATTTGCAGTCATGTTTTGCAGGTGAGTCATGAAAACCTAACTTTTCATAAACAGCCATGTAAAAGAGTAAGAGCCAAAGCAGGGCAAAGTCCCTTAAGTGCTACTGCATTGTATTTCTAAAGACAAGTGGTGGGAACAGAGTCTCAGTCTTTTACTGCCTGTTCTCTAGAGGTCACACAACCATTTTGATAGTCATGTTTGGTAAGCACCAAAGAGCTGAGTAGACTGTGCTTGAGGATATCAAAGTACCTCAATTTTTTTTTCTAGGCACCCTTTCAGGTGCCAGAAAGAAAATTCCCACCTGTTCTGAGCATTGGGCTGAGATTTGCTATGGCTTTGCTTTTTGATCTTGAAATTTCACACTCAACTGCTGAGCTCTGTCTTAAAAAATAATAAAAAAAAGGATAACCAAGCAAAAGATTCTTATTTGATTCCTTTCTGCTCTTCCTTCCATGACCTGTTGCTGACTGCACTTGCTGCATCAAGATTTCATGAAGTTTCCTCTGCTCTGTAGTTAAGACTCTCCTTAAAATCAGATCTGCCTCTCAGTGTAGTCCATGTTACATCATTCTTTCGAAGTCAAGACCTAGGAATGCCTACAGTGAGAGGCTACAGAAATTTTAAACTGCATGTCCTTGCCATATCTCCTATAGTTGCATTATCCTGTTTTCAGAGGCAGAGGAGCTACTTCCTCTCTTTTTGCCAGCAGTGAGGAATTCTGAAGCAAATGGATTTTACTCTATTTTGTGTGAAGTACTACATATTCTTTCATGAAATAGTGCTTCCAGTGCTAGGGTTGCACATCTCAATAGGCAGAAGCTGTCTGGAAACACTGTCCAGCCTGAAAACGCTAGTATCCAACCTGGTAAGCAGAGATCTGAGAAGAGCTTGTAGGGATCTTTGTATCCTTCTCCAGGAATTCTTGACAGCTTCAGGAAAAGATCTACTTAATGCTCTTGGCTGGGAGAGGTGGTACTGAAAACTGCAAGGTCCCAGGATTTGGTCCCTGAGGGCTGAGTGAGAGGACATTGCTAAGCACAGTCTTTACATCAGATGTATAGTTAGAAATACATGAACAGTAGTATAATCTGCACTATCTCCCTCCATCCCAGTTCTCCCTTCCCCCACAGGGAGGCTGGAAATACTGGGAATTAAGTCAGGATGATGAGGATGGAAGGCAGGAGACCAATTCCTGGATTGCAAAGGCTATGCTGCCTTCATTCTTTCTCCAGGATGCAAAAGACTCTGCGCTACCCTGGCAGAAGGTTAGTGATCCCTTCATCAGTCACTTTTATCCTTTCCTTGGTTCAGGATCAGTCTATGTAGTGGCACTGGAGGCACGAGCAGCAAGTGAGGGAGGTCTTCTGCCTCTTTGACCAGAGAGAGGACCCAGACCTCAGTTCCAGCAGCCTCTCAAAATATGCTGTCCGTGTGTGCTGCCCATTGTGCATGGATGATCTGCATTCCCCTGCTGTGGGCACCCTGGCATCTTGCTGTCCTACAAGCAGTGAGGTGAGCTGGAGATCCCTCAGCTCTGGCTTCAGGCCTTACCCAGTGCTGCACACACAGGATTTTCAGGTCCTTGGGCTCTACCAATATGGGCTCACACAGCTCAAATATGGCTGTGCAGGGAGAGACCCTCTACACTGGGGCCAACGCTTCAGTGCAGAGAGAAAGCTAAAGTTAGTTCAAAAAACATTCAGGGAAAGCATGTTGTTAAGGGACCATGCAAAACATTTCATTTTCAGACATTATAAAATCCTCAAATATGCCTTTTAATTATTTGAAGAGGATAGGGCCAGTTCTTGCAATGTAAAAGCAAGCCTGTCTTACTGACAAAATACTGGTATATTTTCCATCGCTTTCTTTCCCCTCCCCCCCATTCCTTATATCAGTTTCTCTTTGCACTTTCTTGAAAATGGTTGCCTATCCAAACAGCAGCTTTTATGAATGAGGAAGAAATGCGTTGTCATCGCTTCCTACCAGAGGAACAGGTGAGAAGGCTGAGCCTGCAAGGCACACTTCAGGTTTATTGGGTTGAAACTCTGCCTACATGGGTGTGCATCTTGGTATGTTGGCAGTGGCATTTTTAGGGCAGTACAAGATACACATGGCTGAGATCCAGGGGCCCTAAAATCAAAGGATCACAGAACAGCTGAGGTTGGAAGTGATCCCTTGAGATCATCTAGTCCAATCCTCAAAGCAGGGTCGACTAGAAAAGTTGCCCAGCACCATAGCTCCAAGGATGGAGACTCCATAATGTTTTGGGCAACCTCTGTCAGTGTTGGACAACCCTCACAGAGAAAAAGTGTTTCATTGCATATAAATGGAGTTTTCTGTGTTTCAGTATATATCCATTGCTTCTTGTCCAGTTGCTGGGCACTGCTGAGGAGAGTCTGATTCTGTCTTCTCTGCTACCTCTTCTGAGGTATTGGTATGCATTGATAAGATCCTTCTGAGTTTCTCTATGTGAGGAGTCCTGGCTTTCTCAATAATTTCTCCTGTGTGCTTGGTGACTCCTTTCTCCAGAAGAGGCTTGAAACTTCAGACCACACACTCTCTCCCCAACTCAAGAGCGGTGTAGCTAGAATTTCCTTGCAGCCGGGCAATTTAGTTCCTTTTGGAAAGATAACAGTCCTGCTGTAAGAAGGAATTGTTTCATACTGCTGCATCTGGACAATATAGTGATTCCCTCCACCCCATGTGAGTAAACCTAACCACTAAAAGTGTAATGAGCATGAAATTGTTTGAGAACACTGCACCTCTGGGGCTGTTTGGGGAGCTAGCCAGTTGCATATAACCTCAGCTTGCTTTCTGCCTGTGAACATCCCTTCTTCCAAGATCAGCTTTCAGGATTGCTGGTTTCTTTTTCAAATAACTTACATTTCTTCATTTTTGTTTGGCACAGGTAGCACTCACTATATAAAAGATCCTTTGCATCCTTTCTGTGGAAGAGATTTATTCAGCTAAAAATATAGACAAATCAGAGTTAACATAGGTAAAACATGCTAAGGTAAAAGAGAGCAACAAAGATGACTGTGAAAGCAACTGGTGATCTGCCAGGACTCTTACAGGCATGTGTATTTATCCAAGGTGGGGTTGGCTCTGAGCTGTGTCAGTAGAATTGGGAGGACTCAGGAAATAGGATAGAACTTGTGTCCTAGTACTGTTCACAGCCCAAATGTTCCAGTGAGACCCCACCAGGAACAGTGCATACAGTTTTGGTGTCCCCATCATAATAATGATATGGAACTGCTGGAGATAGTCCAGAGGAGGGCCATGAAGTTGCTAAATGGTCTGGAGCACCTCCCCTATGAAGACAGGCTGAGAAAATTTGAGCTGTTCAGCCTGTAGAAGAGAAGGCTGCAGGGAAACCTCACAGCAGCCTTCCAATATCTTAAGGGTTCTACAGGGAAGGTAGAGAATAACTCTCCATCAGGAAGTGTAGTGGTGGGACAAGGACTAATGCATACAAACTGAAAGAGGGGAAACTTAGATTAGGTATTAGGAAGAAAATCTTTACTATGAGGGTGGTGAGGTACTGGAACAGGTTGCCCCATCTCTGACAGTGTTTGAGTCTGGTTTGGATAAGACCTTGAGCAACCTGGTCTAGTGGGAAATGTCCCTGCCCACATCAGGGGGTTAGGAACTAGATGGTCTTCAAGGTCCCTTCCAATCCAAACCATTCTATGACTCTGTGACTCTATGATTTTATAAAATCTGTTCCATTGGTTCCATTAAGCCTCACTGCTCTCTGTGAGAAGGAATTCTTGTGTTTGTCACACTTTATGTGTCATTTAAACACCATTTAAAATGCTGTCTGTCAGAGGGCTGTAGTGCTGTTATAAACCAGAGATGCAGAACATAATTGTCTGTGGAAAAAACATCAACAGGTGACTGTAACTATTTCTATGATCTGTCAGACTTCTTTTTTCCTGTTCATGTGAGCAAAATTTAGAATACGTTTTGGTCCTTAACCACCTGAGGGCTAAACAAAGCATGCGTCCAGATTGGCTTGTTCACTCATCATCTTTCATGCTTTCCTTACCCAAGATGTTGTATTTTTCATGCTTTCTGAACTCTGTTGTACCAGAATTCATCTCCTCTTAAACTTGCTGCCATGTGGCCCTGCCCCAGCGATAGGGACTGCTGGTACATGCACAGCTCAGCTGGCTGGTGATGCTGAGAGCTCTCATTTCTTCCCCGCACTCTCCTCTCTCCATCAGAGATATGGATATGCAACAAAGTTGTGGCAAAGGGGTGAACACCAGAGAAAACTGCGTCTACAGCTTGCTGGCTGGTGTAACCAGCCCAAGTGAGGAGGGTGAGCCTGTGGTGGGGAGCAGGGTTCTGCAAGCCTTGCCAGGATGGCCTGTCCTTATGCCTTGGGGTGTTGTGTTTCTCTCCTTGCAGATGTCGTGGCATCCACAGTATCGCAGCTCCAAGTTCCGCCACGTGTATGGCAAAGCCGCCGGCAAGGATAAGTGCTACGACTGCGTGCCTATCACTCGCAACGTCCACGACAACCACTTCTGTGCTGTTAACCCCAGCTTCATCGCGGTGGTGACTGAGTGCGCAGGCGGCGGCGCCTTCCTTGTGATTCCCATCAAGCAGGTGAGCTTCCAATGCAGGCTGGCATTTGAGAGAATGTCAAGAGGCTGGAGGAGGGACAGGCTTTCTAGGGAGCTAAATCACAGAGGATATTCAATTAATTTTGTGGCCCAAATTGCAAAATGATGGAAGATGTCCCAGTTGCCCTGGCAGGTGAGTCCTGGCATGTGTGCATTTATATGTCTTGCGTTGTTGCTTGCAGATTTTTAACACCTTGTTTCATTTTACAACTCACTTGCTCTTCTTGTATAATCAGCGTAATATGCTGTTCAGATGTTTGTCTCCTGGGAGAAGCTGCAAATTAAAAAATACTTAGTGGATAAGGAGGGCAAAACCAGAAAGATGCTTTAGCAACATGGATTCAGCTGTCGATTCAGCAAAGGAGAATATGGTATGTTTTGTTTTGTTCTACTGTCTCCTTTGTGAAAGAATGGAGACAGTTATCAGGCAATGAAGCTCTTAAACTTCAAGCACTGATGCTGTGAAGACTTCCCTTTCAGAAACAAATCCCAAGTATATGGGTTCTGATGACTTAGGATCTGATGAGAGGGAGAAGTTGGCCACCTGATGTTTATTGCTTCAGTAAAATTAGGCATGCACTGATGTGGATTAACTTCAGTATGAGATTATGATCTCTCTGAAGTCAGGACAGAATAGATGAAAGGCAAAAGTTCAACCTTTAATTAAAAGTTAATTGATGGTGCTATTGCAATGGCACTTTTTCAATATATATTTGCTAAGGATGAAAGTGAACTGGTTGTGCTTGAAGAACCTACCACTGTTTCCGGCCCTTCTGGACTTCGTTAATCCATTCCTTCAATGCTGATGCTGTTTAGAGGCTGTCCTTCTAAAATTAACCAGTACCCTGTTTTTCTTGACTGAATCACTTCTGCTCCCGCAATGATGGTCTGTTAAGGCTCAACAACTTGTCTTTATCACAGAAGTGCATCTGTAGGCAGACAGCTGTTGACTGTGGGGTGTGGTGTGGGACTAAGCTCTCAAAGTGGTGGCAAAAGTAGCTGAAGGTGCTTGCACTGCTTACTATTAATTTTTCTGTCTTCTCACCTCTTCTCAGTTTGGCTAGTCTTTATAGTAATTTTTCCTTCTTACACCTGCTAAGATACTCCACCCAGTTCTGAAATATTGCATGCAGAAATCAAAGGCATGGTAAAAAATAAAAAGATACAGAAAAGTGTTATAAAGTTTGTCAGTGAAAATGTGAAAGTACTTTCATGTGAGGAAAGACTTTGCAGTTCAGGCCTCAGTTAGTCTGGGGAAAAAAAGGCAAAAGAGCAAGATGTATAATGCTGTGAGGAGAAGAAGTTTAAGGAGCAACTTTTCGTGATTTGCTTGGTGAAGGGGATTCTGGAGACCAGGGAGCAGACCGTTAGCAGCAGATGTAAATGCTACTGCATTTACAGTTCAGATGTGGGGCTCACTGTTCTGGATGCTGATGAGTCTGGAAGAATTAACAGCTTCAAAATGGAGCTATGGGGAGGAGTTGGTCCCTTGAGGGTTAACCTTTGGTTGTGGATCAGGGAATTTAGGTGCTTCACACAGCTATTCTCTGAATACCAGTTTCTGACCCATGCTGGGGGGTGAAGGAGCCTCAGCCATACAAAGTAAGGGATTCCCTGAGTTGGGATCTTCCATACCATCTGCTTTGTTTTGTTTGATATACTTCCGAAGTGGTACCATCCAGTGCAAAGCAGAAACTTTTGGCTTGTGCTTCTGATGGTGTGGTTTTTTGTGACTGCCATCTCCCCTTGTGACGGCAGACAGTGTACTGGACACTTGGCTTGTGCCCTTGGCTGCCACAGCATCAAAGGAAGCCTGGTTCTGGAGATGTACTGGTGTCTGGGACAGTACTGCCCTCTTATAATGGACAGCTGACTGTGGTTATTTTTGACTGGAATCAGGCAGCAGACACATCCTAAGTGTGACAGAGTGTGGAGGAAGAGCCCAAGAGCCCAAGAGCCAGGATGTCACACATTTGGTCAAAGCAAGAGATAGTAGCCAGGACAGGGAGGGCTGCACTTCCTGAAGAGGATGAACAACCTGTTCAGGAAGCTGTTCTTGTCCCTCCCTCCAATGCTTTCTTTAGTTCTTTCTGCCTGTGTTGCTACTAGAGGGGCTGCTTGTTGAAGGAATGAAGCCTCAGCTTTGCTCTGTTTATCTGTGCCTCCTTGCTTGTTTGTTGTACTCGTCTCCTGCTGAGTCAGAGACTCTCATCTCTCCTTAAATAAATACCACTTCTTTCCTTCTGCACCAGTCTTCTTGTCCGAGCACCTGGGGATGAGGTAGGGCTGGGGACTGTGGATGTTATGTAGAGAGTGAGTCCTTTGCCCTAGATACCATCCTTTCAGCAGGCCTTTGCATTCAACCTTATAAGAAATCAGGTGAATATTTACCATCACTTTGGAAATGGTCAGTTGCAAGTTGTGTCTGTGATGTCCTGGTGAATATGTGCCACTGAAACCAGCTGGGTGGAATGGCAGCACATCTGAACAGAGAAGGAAGGGGCTGTGGCCACAGGGGCTGCCTGGTGCCCAGAACAGGCAGGCTGACTATAAATCTTGCAGGTTCAAGGAGACATGAGCTCAGTGACTGTAACTGAGATCAACTTTCTCACAGTGTGGCCTGGGTGTGGATGTGTTGGGGAAGTGCATGCACAGCATGCCAAGGAAAGATCTTGACTGGGACTGAAATTTTGTGGCCTTCCTTTGAGAGATGAAGTCCCGCCTTTTTCCTTCTCAGGTGACCAGTCTTGGTTGAGACCACATCTGTCTCTTCCTCTGCAGCAAAAGGAAAGTGAGAACAAGGTCCCAAGAGACAGGAGATTATTTGTGCCCAGGTCTGCAATCTCCAGTCTTTCAATGTGTCAGCACCAGGTGTGAAAGGGAGGACATCTGTGGCTGTGCAAACCTCCTAGACACGAACTCCTCTCCCTTCTCTCTGGGAACATGGACTGTAAAATGAAACCGATGATGACCCCTCCGGCCTTATGTAACTGACTCATATGTGAGTGCTGTGCTGGTGCCCTTTAGGTGCAGAGGTGGGGCTGACCTACTTCACAGTCATCTACCCTGTACAAATCTGCGGGGAGTTTTGACAGATGTTCCACTACAAGTGATTTTTGTCAGCAAGCTCCAAGGTTTTCAGAAATGCTAGAATTTTAGAAAGGGAGTGGTTGAAAAACTCCTCATGTTCAAGCTCTGCAGGCAACTGTGGAATTCAGGTACCATGTCATGGAATGACAAAATGTCTAGTTACTGAAATAGTTTTTGATCTGTAGAATGAAAATTCCTCCAGCAATGAAGATCTTCACTTCCACATGCAGATATGCATCTGAGACCAGCAGCTCTAGCTTGATGTCATGTATGTTTGTTGGCTCTTGGGAGGTTCATGTGTGGTGAGTCCTGCTCTGTCCCAGGGCTTGCAGTGAGGCAGGTGAGACTGGTGGCCAGGAGGACAAGGGCTCCTTTTTCCAAAGCCAGCTGGGGAAGTGGGGTGGGTAAGAGAGCTTTGAAGAATGGGTCAGGCAAAGTGAGCTTAGGACAGCCTATGAGTCTCCCAAAATGGAGGGGGAGCAGACAGGCAACTAGCTCTGGGAGGGGAAAGAGTTCTCTTAGGGATCAAGGGATCCCTGTGGATCAAGCTATCCACCCCTCTTAGTTGTCATGTTGAAGCCAAGCTCTGAAGCCTACAAAAGGACACTGTGGGTGGAGGAACACTTCTTATTAAAGGCCTTTCTTCTCTCTTCTGCCTTCTCAAATCTCTTTGCATTGTCACTGTTATAAAAGGGAATATTTTTAGACTGTAGTTTTAAAAACCACAGTATTTTACATTTCAAAGCCCTTTGGATGTTCCGTTTAAAGCAGGTTAGTCCCAATTTATGCAACAAACTTTCCAGTGAAGCAAGAATAGTTAGACACTGCTGTCCTGTTCCGTATTCAAAACGTCAAAAACCCCTCAAAATTTAAAAGCTGGGAAAATTATATCCTATCCACAGCCTGGTTAGGGACAGCAGTGATTCCCCTCAGCTCTGCACTCCTAAGGTCCAGCTCTGGAGAGGTGTAGGGCGTAGTACATCTACAGAAGTGTCTGCTTTCTAGGAGAGGATACGTTTGCAATCATTTTGGTCTACAATTCTTCCAGGTAGGAGGCAGTAAGCTGGTAAGCATCACCAGCTTGCCATCATGTCTCCCTTCTTAGGTGACTGACTTTTGCTCTTGAACTGATGCCTGGGGTGGGTTAGGGGGCTCCCCATAACTTCTCCTGCTTCTTACAGAGGGAAGCAAGTGTTGCTTCAATGTTAATAAAATCACCACAGCCCTTTCTACCGTTTAAATATTCAGACCTGACTCTCATAGGAGAGACCATGCCTGCAGTGTAGGTTTATTTAATGCAGTACAGCCCCCATGTGGCACAAGGCTCTCAATACACCTTAGGGCACTTTGTGCGGGATTTGTACCAGCGCAGATGCCACCTAAACATGTGGTGGTGAGTTTTTTGTTTGTTTATTTGATTTTTGTTTGTTTATTTGATTTTTTGTTTGTTTGGGGTTTGGTTTTTTTTGGTTTTTTTTTTGAGAGTCTAGAATGCTGATTGAATTCGGTGAATGGCTGGATTTGAACACCATCAGAGAGAAATAGATAGCTTGCTGTAAGTAAAACTGTAATTTGTGTCACAAATAAATTTTTGCTAAACACAGAAGCTAAACTTTTTTTTTTGGTGCTTGTAGGTAGTGTCTTTTGAAGGAGAGTTTGCTGTTGTTTGTCCCCCCCCATCAAAAAATCTTTAAAAAATGTTGAAGATTCATCTCATTCATAGATGTTTCTCCTCCAAGTTATGTTTTGGTGCCTGAACCTAATACTGTCTTCTAATACACATGTAGGCATGCACAGAAATTTTTTGACAGCAGCAGGTACTTAGGAAGGCCTGGGCAGTCTTTCCATTCTTTATGATGGTATCATCAAGACTTGACCTGCAGGGACAGCAAAGACCCATCCTTAACAGACAGAGAGCACCCAGGGCATTTGGAGTACAACAAGCAGAAAGAAGTTTCTTTCTGGAACTGCCTTGAAAATGTCCTGTAATTCCATGGCTCACCTTAGGTTTGATTATATATTTTTTTCCAGACAGGCAAGCTTGACCCACATTATCCCAAAGTATGTGGGCACAAAGGAAATGTTCTGGACATCAAATGGAACCCATTCAATGACTTTGTAATAGCTTCGTGTTCAGAAGATACCACAGTAAGTTTACCGCCTTGTACTCTGTGCTAGTACCTGGCTAATTGCTTTTTGGAGAATGAAGTTAAAAGAAACCAAAAGCTCATGGATGAGACGTGAAAGCATGCATATACTTATTTAAGAAGACAGGTAAGAGTAAGATTCCTTTCCTTCTCCTGAATTCAGACGTTGTGTGATGCCTTCCAGATGATACATCAAATCAGTGTAATGAGGAAGATCTGTTTTGTGGGTCTACCGCCTTTTTTGGTGTGTTTATGTGATAAAAACAAAATATGAGTTTAAAATATAATGGCTATTTAAGTTTAATCTCTTTGAAACCCTGTCTTTACTTTAGAATACAAGCTTCAACACAACATAATCTGGACCAGCTCTTTCAGATTAATTCCCTGAAGAGCAAGTTTGAGCTTGTTCCTGGAGTTAGTTGCTCTGTAAAGTCATGCTGGATCAGTTGCAGTGAGGAATATATGCATCATATTGCATAGTGAAAGTTCTGCAGTATGCAGTATGATGGGTGCTTTGGCTGAAGTCAGTATGGTTAAGATGCAGACACTATAGCAATTGAAAGATTCAAGTCATATTTGTAAGGGACAATTTAGCTCATATCTACCTACTGGAAGGTCACTTTCAAAAGGTCTTGTAATAAGTGTGATGTTGACATCTTTGACAGTGAGGACATCTAACTAACTACCATGCTTTTTTCTAGAGATCCCATATGGCATCCCACAGGGTTTATTCTCATTCTGCCATACAGCATCATGGAGGTTTCTCCTGCCATTTTCTCTAGCCCTGCCTTGGTTCACATGCTCTGCCATTTTAGTTCTGCCAAAAAGTCAGTCTTGATTATAAGTTTTTTGGATTGTTTCTCCTGTTTAGTGACTTGTCTTTGCTTGTTTGGATACTCTTCTGGCTTTTTTTTTTTTTTTTTAGGCTTCTTTCAGTTTCTGAACTGATGGTAAAGATTTTATCTTCCAACCTATATGCCAGGTTATTATCTTCCAACCTTTATGCTGTCTCAGGAAGTATGACATAGCATGGCTTACTTGTGTCAGAAGCCACTGCCTTGGTCACTGTTTTGAGCCTCATGAGAAATGAACACAATCTTCAGATCAAAACATCCCACTGCAGTTACAATTGAAGGGGAGGTTAGGTGATTTCTTTCACCACCTCTCTAGGCAACTTGTTCCTGTTCTTCACTCCTCCCACGGGGAATTTTTTTCCTTCCAGTGTAGTTAATGACTGCTGTATCCTACCCTGAATTTTAAGGCAGAGCCTGGCTCTATTTTCTCAGTAGTCTTGTAAGTATTGAAGGCTTTTATCAATTTACCTGGAAGCTGTCTCCTCTCCAGGCTAAGCAAGCCCATCTCCCCCAGTTTCTACTCACAGGGTAAAGTGCTGCAGACTCCTGAGCATCCTGGTGGCCTCTGCTGGACTCACAAGTTTTTCAGCATCTTTCTTGCACTTGGGGGTACAAAACTGGATGCACTATCTCCAGCTTTCCTTTCCAGCTTTCTCCAGAAATTCACACTGGATCATTCCTCAGATTAAAGAATGGAAACATGGAGCATGTCACTGGTCTCAGTACCAAAAGCTGTTCCAAGAAGTCTGTCTGTTTGTGACTGTACTCTCTTTTTACTACTCTCCCATCCTCATCCTAGCACCAGGAAATGGTATCTTAGGGGTCCTCTGCACTGTGACATGGTGTAGAGACACTATCGCCTCCCTGCCTGCTAAGTAGCAAGGACAGCAGACTGTGTTACTTGATGTGACTATCTTTTTCGATACCTCATAGCTAGACCTTGGAGGTCACTTCGTCCAAGCCCTATTCAAAGAACTGGGTTGCTCCAAGCCTAGTTTGGATGAGCTGGGAAGATCTCTAAGGCTACAGATCCTGTGGCCTCACTAGGTCCTTCTTCCAGGTGTTGAGTATCCTTCCAGGGAGAATGGGATACCTCTGCTCTCCAGGCATTTCCATATTGCCATACATCCATTGCCTTTGGTGCTTTCCTTGTGTACCTTCAAAGAGTTTAGCTCTCTCTTCTCTGTGCCATCATGCTATGTAGTTCAAAAGGCAGCCAGAGACTGAACAAAATGTTTTCTTTCCAGCTCTCCTCAAGTTCGCTGTGCTACTGCCTCCTTCTCATCTCATGTCTGCTGTTGGACTCATTCTGTGGGGTCAGCATCTTACTTAACCTGGCCTGTTCTGGAGAGCTCAGATTGGACATACTGTTGAGACATCTTCTCAGCAGTACTTCCTCTGTTTTAAGAGAAGATTGAGAAAGGTTTTTTGGGGGTCACAGAGGTGACCACTTCCCCTGGGCTGGACATAAGAGGAAAAGCCTTCCTTCCAGTCTGTTGTTAAAAGACTGGTGGTCTCTTCCATTTCTGAGCATTAGTAAGGCATTGTGCAAGTAAGACTTGTGTGCAAGGATGCATCTAATTGCTTACTGGGCTGGGCCTCTCTTTAAGGAAGGCTACAAGCTTCTGAGTAGATGATGGCTATTTCACGTCTACCATATTTCTCAGAGGTTTCTTGACCATTAACCAGCCTTTTTGGAATTTGCCTTGGTGGTACCACTGTTACCAAAAATTGGTAAAAATAAAAACTCCTTAACACTAATGTAGCCTTAAGAAGCAGGCATTCTTTATTCAGCTGGATGTGTGAGGGGATATCTCCTCTGAAATATTGTGCATGCTGACTACAAAAGAAATTTCTGTTTATATACTGTATTTTATGTACATAGTCACTGATTTTTCCCTGAATAAACATACATACATATAATAATAATTTCCCTCAAATCAGTAACATATTTTCTCTCCCTTTTACACATGCATTCTTCTGTCCTGGGGGTCTCTTTGGTCATCACTGGTGGTCAGTGACTCCCAAAGTCATACTTGACTGCCCGATCAAGTGATAAAAGTTGGCACAACTGGGCTGGTTGCTTTCCAGTTCTTCTTACAGAATGGGCATTGTGCAGTTCCACAGGCCAATGGTTTTTGAGGAATAGGTATTGTGTTAGCCCACCAGGTGCAGACAATTTTTCATCTGGCAGCACTACAGCTACCTTTTGTAGCTCATAGCTAGAGCTATATAGGATGGTACTTTTGGGCATGGGGAGGACTGTATGTTTTCTGTGAACACCGAGTTCCACTTCCCACTGCTGTTTCAGGCAGGTGTAGGATTGAGGTCATTGCAAATGCCTAGGGGCTGAGAGTTTGACCTTATCCTCTTATCCCTTCTGTTCTTCTTGGCAAATCATCAGTATGAAGAGTTCAACTTGTTGAAGATCTGTGCCCCTCTGCTTAGAGGGGAAACTCTGTGCCTTTTACTTCATTTTATCAGGCTTTCTTCAAGATGTAGCAGGGTAAACAGCTTGTTCGTGCTTGGATTGTCCATGCTTGCCCTGCAGGCCTGAGTCCAAGACCTGCTGATTTTGCACACTGAAGAACTGGCAATTTCTGCCATTTAATGCAGCCTGAGATTCCAGCCAGGTGCTTTTCTCTGGTTTTATGACCAGCCATTTCACAGCATGAGGAGTGGATGGTCCATTCTAGACAGTTCTTGCCAGCATGAACAAAACCTATTTTTCCTTTTTCTAGTCTCTCAGCCCCATTTTTTTTGTGACAGCTGTTGAAACTATGAAGAATCAGTCGGTCTGATTGTAAAGTGTGATATTTTCTCCAACTGCTGTAGAAGTTCATGTGGCTACTGCTGGACTCTACAGCCCTTATGTTTCTGGTGGGCTTGATTCCTTATTGGGATAAACACTGCTAAGAAGAGTGCTTCCAGGAGGTCCCAGAATTTGGGTTCACTTCTTGTTTGTCTTAGAAAGGAGTGATCCTCATCAACCAAACAGTAGGAGACTTGGGCACTTGTGGATGATTTCCACAAACTGTGTTCCAAAGAGCATTTCGCTTTTGCTTCAGGCTAAGAACTAGAAAAATTATGATAGAAGCATAGTAATTTTCATTGAGCCAAAGGATTAGTCATCTGTTAGCATCCTAAATACATGTGTTTCTAGAGTTAGTGTGAGAAAGACTCCTTTTATACCCTCAGAGGTTCAGCCCCTCTTGCTGGCTTCCTCTATTGCTTTCTTCCTCCACAGGAGGACAGAGCATTTTTGTCTTCATGGAGCATCCTTCTAGAAGGACCCAAAGCTGTAGGTGGGCCTGTTACAAGACAGCACACTCCCAGTGCTGAGTGGCTTCAGTGGGTGCTGCCCAGTGTCTCTGCTCGGGGTGTCTGCTTTGTGTGGTGCTCTGTGAACTTTGGCAAGTGGCTGTGCCATTTGCAAAGCATTCAGCACCAGCACAGCTTTCTGTGACACACATTACTATAGCTGTTGCCTGACCAGAGGAGTTCTCAGTTCTTCTGACAGGTGACATTGAATGGATCCTCAGGACCAGGATGAAGAGGGCCAATGGAGCAGGAGAGGATTGAACTTGGATCAATCACTGCTGTAATATCAAAGAATCATAGAATTATAATATATTTTGGGACTCAGATTTTCTGGCTCCTGCGCAAAGTTTCTTAAAAGGCAAGATCTGAAAGATCAGTGGTTTACTTCTTCCCCTTGGGAATAACTTTTCATAATTGTGCTGACAGGTCTAAAGGTTGGATTGCCAAATTTAAAGAAACCCTAATAGATCTGCTGTCTAAAGATAGAACATAAAGGGGAGTTTTGAGGTCCACAGAAAAGTAAAGATACAAATGACAAGGACAGGCATTCAAAAAAGCTAGGTGCATTCCTATTCACTACAAAGGGAATAGTAATTCCAAGGCAGTTAATAGCTGTTGGTAAATTCCAGATTAGCTCCTTCTCGGGAATCTGACAAAGACCCATCCTGTGCCATTCAGGTTAAAGTCTGGGACATCCCCAATCAGTTGCTAAAAAGAAACATTACCACTCCAAAGAAAGAACTTCTTGGGCATGCTCGAAGAGTTGGTCTGATTGAATGGCATCCCACGGCTGATAACATCCTCTTCAGCTCTGGCTATGACTACAAGGTGGGTCTGTGCTCCCAGGACACCCTGTTTGGCTGGGTATTTTGAAATTTGTTTTAATTTCAAGCTGTAAGATGGTGCTAAAGGGTTTGGAAGCTTTCTTCAGGGAGAAATTCCATGGTGACTGAAAGACAAAAGGATATTGCTATAAGTTCAAAAGGACTGTCTAATTTTCCAGTCTTTTGATGAACTTCAGTCTACTCTGCACTTGTTATTTACTGAATTGGATACAACATGCAATGTCATCCATTTTTCTTTGTGCTAGTGCATATATCTGCACTGATGTTTTCTATTTTTATGTATAAAATGGGGTTTCAAAGGAAATTAAAATATTGGACATTCATAGCTGACACTGATACATTGCTGTTAGTATCAGGAATTATTTTAAGTGTTGGAGAACAATCACTTATGATGGTAAGACCTATACATGTAGAGAAAAGATGAAGTGAATAGAGTACACAAAGTCCCTGGTGTGTGAGGCAGCAAAGGGCTGATTTGTTTTTATTATTTTTGCTCCAGGTAATGATCTGGAACCTTGATGTCAAGGACGCTGTTCTTTCAAAGCCAGTGCAGATTCTTGACACTCACAAAGATGTGGTCCTCTCCATGTCATTCAACACAGATGGTAGTCTCCTTGCCACTGCTTGCAGAGACAGAAAGATACGTGTGATAGACCCTCGTGCTGGAACAGTCCTACAGGTAGGTTGGGTTCAGAGGTTTATAGTCCATCTGATCTCACCTCTTGGAGTGTTTCCTCTCCTGAGTAGTTAATTGCCATAAAAGACGATGCATCTGTGCCCTGCATTGCCCAAGGCACTATATGGTGCTGTTTCCTTCTATTTTTTATGGAACGCTTGCTGTCGTTGTTGAAAACAGAGATTTTGTATCTTGATACCATGTTCCTTGCTCCTTGAAACCTTACTTGGATAACACCAGGATTGTGAGTTTAATCCCTGTATGGGTCATTTGCTTAAGAGTTGGACTTCATGATCTTTGTGTGTCTCTTTCAACTCAGAATATTCTATGATCTGTGATTGAGCTTTTGGGAGTGCTCCTGAAGAGTTTAGGCCACTTTTTTCAGATGCCTCTGAAATCCTGCTCACCAGTTCAGCTGGGCTGAGCAGATCTCTCAGATGTGAGAGAAAGAGATTTGTCATGCAACATGAGATGTAGCTATGCAACAGATGTCTTACTCATGCAATGTCCTTTCTCTTCTTCAGGAAGGAAGCTACAAGTCACACAAAGTCAATAAAGTCTTATTCCTTGGAGACATGAAAAAGCTATTTTCTACTGGAACATCTCTCTGGAATAACAGGCAAATTGCATTATGGGATCAAGTGAGTTGGACCAAAAATCTTAACCATACCAGCTTCAGTTTTCTCTCTTTTGCTGTCACTTTAACTTTCCACCTGCCACATACAAAAGAATTCATTTATAACAGCAATTCAGAAGTGATTTGTCAGATTCCTGAAGGGTGATAGGTCTTACTGCTGTGAGACCTAACTGAGTTTCTGGAGAAGTTTTCAACATAGAAGCCTAAGAGAACAAAGTGAATGCTGTGCCCATGTCCTGGTTTTGACTGGGATAGAATTAATTTTCTTCTTAGTAGTTGGCACAAGGTTGTGTTTTGGATTTAGTATTGGAAACATACTGACATTTGGGGCAGTAGTGCTTACCCTAAGTCAAAGACTTTTCAGTGTCTCATGCTCTGCCAGTGTGCCAGGTGCATGAGAAATGGGGAGGGAGGATATCCAGAGCTGATATCCTGATATCTGAACTGGCTAAAGGGATATTCTATACCATAGAACGTCATACTCAACTGGGGGGAGTTGGCCAGGAGCCTTGGATTGCTACTCAGGGACTGGTTGGGCATTGGTCAGCGAGTGGTGAGTGGTTGTGCTGTCCATCACTTATTTTTCTTGAGTTTTATTCCACTCTCTCTTTGTTTCCTTACAATTGTTATTGTTCTGTATTTTGCTTTTTTTTTTCAATTTCTGAACTGTTCTTATCTCAACCATTAGTTTACCTTTTTCTGATTCTCTCCCCATCTCACCAAGGGGAAGTAAGCAAATGGCTGTGTGGTACTTAGGTGCTGACTGAGGTTAAACCACAACAGCCCACTACAAGAAGAAATTGTTCAAAGGACCTCTGTGTGGTTACTGTAGCTCTGACTTAACGTGGCTCTTACTGGTCTAACTGGCAAGCTGGTCCTGGTGCTGGAAAGAGAAATGAGCTCTAGACACAGTCTACTCAGATGAATCCCTCAATGAAGAAAAGTGTGTTGAGTGTTTTTGATTTCTGATGATTCCTGATGGTAGAGTACTGAGTGCTTAATTGGTCATTTCCAAGACATGATCTCCTGTCAGGATGGCTGCTAACCTTATGAAACCCTGCTCTCATCTACCCTTTCATATGCAGTGAGATGTTTTTACTTTGTCAGCATCCAGGTATGTCCCTCTGCATCAACCACCATGCAGCACAATCTTTTGTCTCTTTGTAGTGCCTGTCATGCTTTGTTACTAGACAAAGCTGGTAGACCAGGCCTATGATTTGCAATGTTGGCTATGTTTGGACATAGCTTCTTTGCACATGTGAGAGGCAAAGCACTGTGCTGCTGTCTGAAGGCTTTCCACAATGCTAAGAAGTGCTGTGACACTCCATGTGTGTCATGTCAGGGTTTTACATGCTTGGTTTAAGAACACAGTGGGAAGATCTGTAAGGGAAGGTATGTAAAGCCTCCTTAGGAGCAGGAATTGTCACAGGCCCTGCCCAGCTGGCCTCTTTCTCAGTTCCACACCCATCTTTGTATCTAAACAGAAGCTCTGGCTTGCTGCAGCCTGCAGCTGTTCAGTTCTGCAGGAGAAAATGTACATTAACCCTATGCTAAATACATGTTTATGTGAGAATCGCCACATGAACAGCCATAGGACCCCAGAGTCTGACCTGTCGGTCCTCCCAAAATGACTCCCTTCAGCAGTGCAGGGTTAGCTTTGTACAAGACATGCCAGCTTTGCATATGGAGTGGTGTGCTGTGTCCTTCTACATGGCTTACCTGCAGAAGGCCAGTGGGAGGTTCTGTCCTTACAACAGGCACCTCCCCACTGTGCAATGTTGAGACTGCTTGGCTGATGCAGACTGCATTTGTGGGTTGTGCATTATTGTGAAAGTATTGCCTTGACTAGAGGTTTTGAGAGAACACGAGGAAAATTCAGTGTGAATTTTACACCAGTGATGTGGGTGTACCCTGAAGACCACTTAATCTCCTGCGGTCTGGCCCATGTAGAGGCAGGCAATATTTCTTACTGTATCTACCCTGAAATGCCATCAGATGCCTGAGGTGTTACAGTGGTAGGAATTGATGTCCTGCCCTCAGTCCAGGCCTGGGACAGAGCACCCATTTCCCACCCACAGAGCTTTGCAGCAGCCTGTGCATGACTCCCTGCTCAGGGCTATGGGTCATTATAGAGCTGTGCTCACATGCCACTGCCAGCTGGATTCAGGTGAGGTGTCCTGGACTTGCGATGACTGACGGGTGATTGCAGCTGACTCTTTTTCCTGTATCCTACCCAGAATGACCTTTCTGTGCCTTTACTGGAGGAGGATCTGGATGGCTCCTCGGGACTACTGTTTCCCATCTATGACTCTGACACACACATGCTTTACGTGGTGGGAAAGGTAAGTGCTTTCCACATCAGCAAGTGCAGGCCTGTTTGATTCTGCTGTGTTGTGACAGACTGAGGTCAAAGATGCTTCTGAAGCATGTTAACCTAAGGGTATGAGCAGATGAGGTGGGGCCAGAGGGTGCTTCATCATCAGACCACATTTACCACGTTTACAGATGTATCATGTTTATGCGGAGAGGTACAGCTGGCTCCTAACCTTCCCGTCTAGGAATTTGAGGATAAACATTTGGTTCATTCTTGATCCTGTATGGCTTCTTGGGGCCAGGAATTCTTCTCAGAGTGTCATGCTGAACAGCAGAATCTGGCTGATGTTGATTGTCTTTGCCTTTAGGGTGATGGAAACATACGGTACTATGAGATAAGCCCTGAGAAACCATACCTGAACTACCTGATGGAATATCGTTCTCAGTCTCCACAGAAGGGAATTGGTGAGTGGCAGAATGTCTAATGTTACAAGAGGATTGTGGCTTCTTTATTTTAGAGGCTACCAGAGTCTAGGACTATCCAAAACACCATTTAGAAAAGAGAATGGGTTGAGTTCCTCCACACAGGTTTACAGGCGCTTACAGTCAGCTTGGCCCAGCTCACCCAAATATGACAGGTAATATTACAGGGTCAGAGCTTGGAAAGGGCCCTTCTGACCAGCAGAGCATGGGCTGGGCAGTTTTACCAGTCACTGCTGCATCTTCTCTCACATACCTGGTCAAGGTGGAAAGGAGGATAGTCTGGATTTAAAGATGGAGAATGCTCCTTGCCATTTGTCAATCTGCTTCAAGATTTTTGTCATTGGAATCTATTTCCACTTTGTGATTTCTCTCGTAACAAATGCTTCATAGCTTAATGCCTTCAGTCTTTATTGCTTGTCTACCTTCTTTTTTATTGACTTTCCTATTTAGAAATAGATCTACTATGATTAGGTCACCTCTCCTCCTTTGGAGACCCTTGCTTATTAATGTGTGTATTACACTCTGTTTAACTAATTCAACTCACAGAATTTAGCTTTCAGCCCTCAGACCTTATTGATAACCCTTTCTTGAACCTTCTCCAGTCTACTCTATGACTCATATTCCTCTACATGTTTCTAGGGTCATTAACACCCCTCCACACTGTCTGTGGATACTCCTGCTCTTCAAGGACATTGGTACAGATATTTGGCAGCACTGGATTTTGTGCCTGCACATTGCCTTCAAAAAAAATCAAAAGGAATATATTGTTTAAAACATAACTGTAAGGATCTCCTCATTATTCAGTTTTTATAATCCTTCCAGTACAACATTTTTATTTCTCATTGCCATTGTCTCTTTAAAAATGATTTCATGGAAATGAAGTGTACAAGTGTTTTTAAAAGGCTTAAGTGAATCATGTCTACTTCCCTAACCTGCTTTGTTCAGCTGATCAAGCATACTGCTAAGGTTATTGTACAGAACTTCCTTTTCCATATTATCAGAACAAAATACTGTGTGATGGAGTGGAGTTTAGATTCATTTTTAGATGAATACATAATGTAAGGAGCAACAGGCTCATGTAGGATCTACTGCTTCATGAACTCACTGGGTATTAGTAGAAAACTAAGCTTGGGTGCCATGAAGCAAGGTCTACAAGCATAAGGAATCTCTTTGGTTAAGGGAATTGACATGGATATAGCTTTGGACTGTACAAGCTAATGGGAGAGCAACCCACTGAGGTTATCAGGTACTTACAGAGCTTATATGGCTTAGCCAGTCCCTAAAAAACATGGACAGAATAGATGTTCACACCCTTCTCATTCTCATTCCTGTTTTGGGACAGCATTATGGGATGGTACTTGCCTGGAAGGTATTTCAGCCATATGTAGCTATTCTCAGGTTTAGTGTAGGAGCAGGAAATACAGGTGTCACTTGTAAGTAACAGCTGTGTTAATTACCCAATACAGCCTTGCCCCCATGAATCACAGCTATATCCAATTAAGATAAGTGTGATAAAAGGTATGGGGTTGGCTGGTCAGGGGAGGACCTTAAGGAAGAAGGTTGATCCTGAGGAAGGAGATACTGAGGGAATGATCCAGGAGGACTGGGCAAAACAGGAAAGAAACCCTGACAGAATCAGGATATGACCTGACACCCTGTTGGTCAGGGTGCTGGAAGCAGTCCAAATAAATCCTCCTGGAGTAACAGATGTGGTTCTGTTGGAGTAGAGATGATCCTATAGAAGGGTCCAATGGTGGTGAGATGGGTCTGGTCTTCCTCTGGGAAAATCCAATGGAAAACAGGCTGCCTTGGTATTTCTGATTCTCAGTTTTTATCTAGGTAGGAATGGTTAGCTCCTCCCACTGGGTGGAGCATCTCACAATGGCATGATGTAATTTTATCAGGCATGTGGTGAGCCTTAATGACCCATTACCAGAAGATATACCTCTGGAGGGAGGATGGGTCTTGGAAGAGATAAGGAATATTGCTCCACCTGGTTTTAACAGCTGGCCCATTAACAGAAGGCACCTGCCCCCACCCCCCCAGAGTTATGAGGAATGGGTTATGCAAGAGGTAAAGAAAAAACACCTCCCCAACTGGTTTCAGATGGAAAATAGAATACACATTTTTGGTTACATATTGCAACCCAAGACAGCGTGAAAACCACACACCCTGAATGTAACAACATAATCTGACAGAAAAAAAAAAAAAAAGATTTACTCTTGTCGTTTGTGCCACTAAGCCAGTTTTGGATGCAGATGTCAAACTGTGCTGATGCTATGACTACTTTCATTGTTTGATGACTCTTTTCACATGGCTGATAACATTAACTTTCCTAAGGAGATTTATACTCCATTTATTTCATGATCTTCCCCCAGGAATGATGCCAAAGAGAGGTCTTGATGTCGCAGCTTGTGAAATTTTCCGTTTCTACAAACTGGTTCCAACTAAAAGCCTTATTGAGCCCATCTCCATGATTGTGCCTCGACGGGTAAGTCAACCTCAGGTCATGTTCATATCCAAGGCAAATATCAGTGGAAAAATGAGGGCACTGCCTCCTCTCTGTGACTCTTGGGGGCAAGAGAATAGGTAGAACAAGAGATTTTCTCTCTACTGGTCTGTGGGACATAGCTGGCCAGTTTCTGGAGCAGCCCTGCTAACAAACCCTATCTGGGTAACTCAAGAGTTACTCAGGAGTTAGGTCTCTGTTTTATGTCTGACTTTCCAGGACATGCTGCCAGGTCTGCTCGCTGTCTGTAAACTTCTCCAATAGAATCCTTTTGGCATAGTGACAAAAGAGGGAGAGGGGTTGGAGCTGATGTTGGGTGGCATAAAAATCTCCTTGTGGAAGGAAGAAGAATCACCCTAGTAAAACAGGAACTATGAATTCATGGGTCTCTACCCTTGGGTACAATTGTGTTACAGACAGTTTTTCTGCAGCATGTAAGGCACGACCTGTTGCACTGAGGGTGATATAGGAGTAAGTCTCAGAGCTGGTGTCATTAGAGAAGGAAATGGGCCTTGAATCTGTAACTAGCCAAGGTAGCTTCCATGTGACTGTGCTAGCATAGGTACAGGGGAAATATCAGTAATGTGCTCTCTACTTCCAGAAAGTAGAATATGAAAAGAAGGTATCAGTTCCTTGAATTCAGAGACACAGGAGAACTAATGCTCATTGCAACTCCCAACCAGGTGTGTTCCTTCAGCTTTATCTCCTTGGCCAGTTTCTGTCAGTTGATGATGAGCTGATGCTTTGTGACTTGTCCATCCTTTGTATCCACATATTCATCCTTAGGAAGGTGATTTCATGGGAGTTGAGTTAGCCTATGTCAACTTTCCTCCCGTCTGAAGACCCTACTGGCATGATTTAAATTAGGCCTTCAGATGCAATTCTTCTGAGTTGAGGTGGGGAGCAGAGAGGTTCAGAGCAGGTGAAAAGACTTTATGTCTGAGCTGGTGAGTGCTCATGATGCTTCCTGTGCTTAAGGGGAATAAATTCATTTCTCCACCACAGTCCAGTATGATCTCTTTAAGCCAAAATCTCACTGACATAGTTACTCTGGACTTCTGTTTGCTTCCAGTCGGAATCATACCAGGAAGATATCTACCCCTTGACTGCAGCAGCCCAACCGGCATTGACAGCACAAGAATGGCTCAACGGAATTAACAAAGGTCAGCACATGGAGAGCTCCCCAACCCTTCAGCTCCCCAGGGTTTGGGTAAGCTGCTGCCAGCTCTCTGGCCTATTACCTGCCAGAGAAAGAGGAAAGAAGGGAAAGGAGAGACATAGTAAGTATGGCTGGAAGCTAAAATAACTTGGTGGCTGTAAATTCTGGAAGCTGCTCTGGTCAGGTTCCTCCATATTTATCTCTGAATGAATTGCTTACAGCTGATTTCTGAGTGTGGTTTGTGAGTGTTCACCACTTGTCTCCCCCCTCCCTAGGGCCTCTTTTGGTATCCTTAAGACCAGGCTCTGAAGCTGTGAACTCCCTACCACAGTTTCTTGAGTCAGAACCACTCATGAAAGCTACTGACTTGAGCCAGCAACAGGGAGGGGGAGGAAGGATGTTGCTGGAGGACAAGCAGAAGCCAAGAGAGATCGAAGATGGCATAAAAAGGCTGAAAGTGGAGGAGAAGCTGCCAAAAAATGAGCAAATGTACCTCTCCAATGGCTTTGGCATATTTGAGTGTCCACCACCAAAAACTGAAAATGAGGTATGAATCTCTGGGGTGAGGTGTTGGGGCCCCAGGGGAAGCCCAAAGCCGGATGACAAAAGGATGCCGTTCACATGGTGGCAGTTCAGGGAGGGTTTATTTTGTAGACCGCTCTTTGTTTTTTGTGGTGCCAAAAGCTCTGCCTGCCCTGAGTGCTACATGGGTAGCAAAAATATGGCCCAGCAGCATTCCAGCTGAGGGAGTCTGGAAAGGAGGGGACAGTCAGCATTCTCACTTCCTAGGCACTCTTGTGGCACAGGCCTGCCTGGTGGATGGCTGGGGACAAGGAGGTCCTTGTGACTTCCAGGTTCTGGAGAAGAGGAGGGGGTTTATGCAGGATAACCCTTTGATGAGAGCTGCAGTGAGCAAGTCTGTTGTGGCAGCAGGGATTTCTGTGAAAGGAGTGAATGTAGCCCTGCTAACTGCCTGACTGTATTGTGGACCCTCGCACAAGAAAGAGTCTGCCTCTGCAGCTCACTGCTGAGGGGCAACTTGTTAGTGCAGTGCTATTGAGGTTGGCTGCTGGCTGTGGCATGCACCTAGGAAAGGCTCTAGAGAAGATCCTGGCAGCTCCGTGATCTGTCTTTAGTCATGGAAAACCACCTCTCCATATAGTAATCAAAGCTGGCACAGTGGTGATTTGTCATGGTGATACATCTCTGTAGGGATTTGTCAGCTACCGTCTGTTGGCAGCTCAGGGACATTTTCAACTACATGCAGTGTTTGCTTTTAGGAACCCTGAAATGATTTTCTACCCATACCTGTACTGAGGTCCCCTTTCATCTCTGCTTGTGCACCTTGATAAGGCAGGAATAAGAATTTAGCTTGTGCACCTTGATAAGGCAGGAATTTCCATGTCTGAATTTCCCTGTGGTATGAAAAAGGATATTTTTTTATACCACAAAAAATATGGTGAGCTGGCACCCCAAGGTTATAGAAGCAGCATTTGCAGAGCTGGGTGCTCTGCTGCATGCGTAGTGAAAGACTATGCTAGTCTCAACTGGAAGAAGATAAAGGACTTGCCCAAGGTCAGAGAAGGAGGTGTGGCAGAACCAGGAATTTAGACTCAAAATACTTCTTGTGAAACATATGCAGTCATAGTCCAATCTAGTGGACAGCAGAAGCACTGCTGATGTTGTCTGCCTCCTCCTTAGATGTTTCTCTCAGAAGTGATGTGACAGCTCTGGAGGCATTGTCAGGTTAAGCCTATGTTTTCTTAGTGTAAAGTAAATAAGATGTGTGCTTTCTTACAGCTTTTGCAGATGTATTACCGGCAACAGGAAGAAATCCGTCGACTACGTGAGTTGGTAATCCAGAGAGATGTCCAAATTAAACAGCTGGAGCTGGAGCTCAGAAACCTCAGCATGGATACAGGCAATTACTGAGGTTGCTGGCCTTTGTACCCCTGGACACAGGGGGAGACTCCAGTTTCTGTGGATTACTCCTCCTGGGTTTTTTACTGGGGGTAAATATTTCAGGCAGCATGGACTTCCCTGGCTTGTGGTGGTCACATTTCCCTAATCTTCACCAGACAGTTTTTGATGGATTTGCTGCGCTTCTTCAGGCTCCCCTTGCTTGCCTGCTAACCAATGTCAGAAGCTTGTGTATTAATGGTAGTGAGAGACTTTGGAAAATCTTGCTCTTCTGGTCCTGGAGAAGCTACATGTTTAGCTCTAGGAGCAACCTCTTTTGCTGCCCTTCCACATGACAGGAGAATGGGAGTCTGAAGGCAGCTGCCAGCTTCTTTTCTCACCTTGGGGCCCAGCAATGTGGCTCCTGTGGCTGCCATCCCCTTGCCCAGGGAGTCCACTCTGCTGAGCTTCAGAGGCACCTCTAGCTCCACAGTGATCCTTATGCACCTGTCTCACCTCACAGCCTGGCCCCGCCCCTGGATGGTTTGGGAAAGCCATGGCTGCCCTGACCCGGTGCTGGGGATAGTCCCACTCTGAGTGGGAGGCTGCACTGGGGGTGCCAAGGGCCAGCACTTTTGTGATAGGAAAAGGAGAGTTAGTGTTGGAAGTCCTACTTTAAAAAGGTGTGGGCTAGTTCTCACCAGAGAAGCTGAAGAGTCTCTGTGTCCTGTGAGTCAGTGGCCTTCTTTCCTTCCTTCTGCCAAAGACCAGCTGCAGTCAGCTGGGGGTCATCAGAGGTATGAGGACAACATTTAAAGCTGCACAGTGTTGACAATGGGGGAATTTGCCTAGAGGGATTAGAAGGATGAGTGGGGAGTTGAACCTCCAGCCCACTGCAGGAATTTCAGCAATGGTGCTAGAAGTGTTGTGTCAACCACAGTAAGATCACAAGGCCATGGCCAGTCACGAACATCCCTCCAGAGTGGCTGGAGTATTGTTTGTCCTTAATGCCTGCAGCTGCTGCTTCCTTAGCTCCCAAGTGCCAGCACCTTGTCCCATTCCTGCAGCCACCTACTGATGCAGGTTCCCTCTTGCCAGTTGTGATGTTCAGCCCTGTGCATCCTCCCAGGCTGCTCAGCCTTCCTCAGCCCTGTGGCCATGCTGATCTGTGCCCTTTAGCACCAGCTTTCCAGCTCAGATCTGGACCTTATGGAGACGTCTTAAACCCAGGCAAAGCAAGCAAACACTGTTTAACCTGTAACTGTGCACCTCTATTGCGGCATGTAGAAATCACAGAATCAACTAGGTCCAGGGGATATGTCTAGGACACATCCTTGTCACCAGGTGTGTTTTATTTGCTGCATTTTTTTGCTTATTTTTTTCATACAAAATAAATTATTTAAATTATTTCCAAAGTAAAGTAATTTTTTGAGGGGATTTTTACATCCTCTTGAGGACTGTTTCTTTGTTATTCTGTGACTGACTAGCATAGAGAGTGGTTGGCCACTATGATTCTTATCCTAGGGTTGTGTTGATTTCAGCATTTTTGGAAAAGAAGGTGCTTTCATTTAGGCTTTGGTGAGACTATTTAATCAAAGCTTCTTTTTTAGACAGTATGCCTGTAAAAGCATGGACTGTGAAATGTGTTTAAATTTGGAGCTTAACTGCAACCACTAATCTTTCACATGGAAAAAACCTTGAGAAAATGGAGTTATGTGTTCATGATCTGTGCCTAAATAATCTTGAGTGATCATTTTAACAGTTTCTAAAACTTCAAAAAGCTTTGTAAAAAACTGTTGAACATGGGGATAAAAACCAAATCTGTGCAATGAAAAGCAAATATAACTGAATAATAAATATATTTAGAGTTTTACTTTTTAATACATGCAAGATTGTTGTTTTATTATTGTATTGTTGAAGTGACTGAATCTTAAGCTGAATCAAGGTCTGAAGGGATTGTCAGCTACTGTCTCTTTCGCTTGCGTCAAGCTGTGGCCTTACTTTAGCAGGTAGGTTGTACAGTGTTATGCAGATGGCCCTGTCTTTTTATATCTTTTCCAGTTGCCCTTGATGCTATGAGGAGGCTGCTGTTCCACTGCAGCAGCAATTCACTCTTCTGAATTGCTGTGTGTGTTGTCTTGAGTAAACTCAGCCCTACTGGAGATGCATTCTGTGTGGTAGGGTGTTTGCTGCTTCTTGCAGTCCTGGCTCTTCTCTTGGGCAGTACATTCTGACCAGGTCCTTTCAGATATTCCACATGAGGAGGGTTTAATGTTATTATCAAATTTACTTATTTGTAGGCGGGATTTTTATTTAGCAGACTGAAGCAGCATGGACAATACAAGCACAATATAGCAACTGCAACCTCCCGCTAGATCAAGTACGAATTAAATTCCCATTATGCTTACTGTCGTGATGCTGGATATCTCCAATCACGGGGAAAAATGTGTGTGCTGAAGCCAGTTCAAGTCTGTAGCTCTCTTTAAAGCTCATTTTGTCGTTTTTGTTTTGCTCTGATTCCCATGGGCATGGGCTGTGGTGAAAATCTGAACAACCATTGCCTGTGCTCATGTCCTTGGAGCTGTCCTTCACAATAGCGGTTTGTCAATCCATTACAGCTTTGGTCAGGGAAATGTTCGTGGCTGCATTCGAGATGTAATTTTAAATGTTTTTGTAGAATATTTTAGGGCAGTGTAAGGAGAAAAAATGGTGGAAATTGCCAGAGGATGATTGTGCTGGGAACTTCATGCACCTGCCATGTCATCAGGACACTGTGACCTCCTGGTCTTGTAAGGAACCTTGTGCTAGTGAGAGTGTCTGGGCAGGCACTGTGTCCCTCCTCAGCTGATAGTCTCACTGCTCTGAGCAAAGCCTAGAAAAAGGCAGGAGCAGGCAGATCAGTGTGGGAGGCAGAGGAAGAACCTGCAGCGCCTTTGCAATTCTGGTGTTATGGCTGTTTAACCTCAAAGAGAGAGTAAAACAGCCCTGTGGTGTAAGCTTGCCTGCTGGATTTAGAGACACGCTTCACATCTTCACCCTCTACTCCAGGCCAGATGCCAACTACAGACTAAAACCTAGACAGTAGTTGCCATTCTCTTTTTATTTTTCATCTTGGAAGGCTGTACCCTTGGTGTGCTCAAGGAGCTATGAGCAGAGGAGAACATGGAGATGGTTCCCCCTCATTTGCCCTACAGTGGGAAGCAGCAGATCACCCTTGTTGGTCTTGGGCTGGGTAGCATCCATCCCTAGCACAGGGGGGCTGCGAGCTGCAGGGGGGCACTGAAGTGAAGTTGCCGTTTCAGGAATTGCCTCTTGGACATGCTGCAGCACCATTTCAGACCAGGATCTCTGAGCTTATGCTGGAGCCACTGCAGTTTATCTACAACTTGTCTGTGCTGGTTAGCCCAGGACTGGACTTGGCACTCCTCACATGGCCTCACAAGCACTGAGGGTAGAGGAAGGACAAATTCCCTTGACCTGCTCTTAATGCACTTCTAAATACAGCTGAGAATAGTGTTGGTCATTTTTGCGGGAAGTCAATGTTGCTGGCTCAAACTCAGCTTGCTGTCCAGCAGGACCTCACAGAACTTCTCTACAAAACTGCCTGTCAGCTTCACAAGCCCCCAGCATGTGCCCATGCATGGAGCTACTCCTCTACTGCAGGACAGTGCAATTGCCCTTGCTGTGCTTTATCACATTCCTCCCTGCCCAGCTCTGCATTTCTGCTGTTGAGGTTCCCCCAAAGTGCAGCACAACTGGCTGTTGCACCTTTCACTCCTTCCACTTTTATATGCTCTCTAAACTTGCTTGAGGCTGCACTGTCCCATCCTGCAGGTCACTAAGGGAGATGTTCAACAACTTCGGATTTGTTTTGTAAACCATTTTTGGTTTTTTGCTCAGAAATCTGGGCTGACTACTCCTGAGCATTTTCTGATTCTTCATGCTTTTGAAAATGTTCTCCAGGAAGATTTTCTCCAATATCTTCCAAAGGATTGCATGAGGCTGTAGTTCATTCATCTTATTCCTTGCATGGTTAGAAGGCAGGGCTGAGAGTCAGCCATTTGCAACCTTTCAAGGAATACTGGGTGTGACTTTGCAATGCCACTGGCCTTCACCTGCCTCAGCACACTTGGGCCAAACCCATCTGGCTCCACAAACCTATGTACCTACACAGTGTTGAAGTATACCTAAACCTGGTCCTCCCTATTTTGACCCTCCCTAATCTGGTATATAGCAGGTATCTACTTACCTACCTCAACAATATCTTTTTTTCTCTGCCAGCTTTCCCTCTCTTTAGAACCTGATTATGTTCTTCAGATTCTCACCATGGCTGCCTCTCAGATCCCGGGCTTGCTAGCCTTCCAAGATTGTGGATAAAGTCCTTTTTCCCAAGCCCCCTTGCCAGAAGAGGGAGTCAGGATGCGTTGGTTTCTTTCTCAAGGTTGTTTATTTTTCCTTATCTACATACATTCCTTTTCACCCAGTGAGGATGCTACCTACACTGCTGTCCGAGGCTAACTGTGCCACTCAAGGGCGGTCGTTATCTCTTATACTAATTGTTACGTGTCACTTGTTTTCAATATTGTGCCAATACCCATCACCCTTATTAAACAGTGTACTTTCACACTAAACCAATCCAAAAATGCCACCACCTCACCAGAAGATGGAAGACAAGAAGAAGAAGAAAGACAAGGGACACACCCAAATCCCTCCATCTTGTCTCCTTGAGCCTCCTTTGTGAACCCCCAAAATCCCACATTATCACTCCGTAATAAGCTATTTATTATCCCAGTCACACACCTGTGACTTGTAATTCTTCATATAACGTTGGCAATCGCTTCCAAGGGGTAAAATCAAAGGCACTGGTGTTTCTGCCACTGTACCAGAGTCTCAAGACCCCCTCCTGGGGTCTCAGACCACCCAGGACATCTAGAGGGATGTCCTGGGTTCTGACATCTCCCCCTTCTGTTTGAACCAAAAATACTTCTTTTGCAGCCTTGCTCATGACTTGTTGCATGCATTGGAGAATGCATGGCACAAGGAGCAGAAGAATTACAAGCCCTATTATAAACCCTATAAAAATATAAAATACTGTCTTCAAAAATTCTCTCCACAATGTAGAAAGATTGAAAAAGTCAAGAACACCATCCAGCCAAGATCCCGTAGCTTCTCCAAGCTTGGCCATACCTTCCTGCAATTGCCTTATGTCCTCATGAATCGATTTTGAATGATCCGACAGGTTCATGCAACACATCCCTTCAAACTCTTCACATCTGTGCCCATGCATGGGTCAGCAGCAAATAATCGACTGCTGCCCTGTTCTGAAGGGTTGCTCGTCTCACACTGTCGACGTCTGTTAACATGTTGCTCAGTGCAAGAGAAGTGGCACGGGCATATTTGCTCAACCAACATCCCGTTTGGTCTAATTGAGTCAAGGCCGCTGCTGATGCTGTCTGTGGCGAGAAAATTGCAGCCGCAATTCTCTGGGCCTTGGTCCAAGTGTGAACATTATCGTCACAATTTGGATCATACTGTTTGATCGATCTTTTCCCCCTTTGCTTTTGCTCTCTCAGTGATGTCATGTTCGGTGTCAACAATGACAGTCTCCCGATGCTGCATGGACCGCCTTTGACATTTGCAGGGATAGCAGGCCAAATTCTGTCCCCACAAAGGAAAAAGATCCCCTGTGGCAATTGCGCTGGAGCTTGGTGGGATGGTTTCTCCAACACCTTGGTGTAGTTGCACCAAGGTGATGCATTCCTCTAAATGGAATGCTTTGGAGTCACATCTAATGTGTTCTGTTTCTCCTGTGTGACTCTTGAGCGATTGAATATGATACAGAATGTCATTCTCAATGATCTGAAAATTTCCAATTCCTGAGGTTCAAATGGAGCCACAGGAAGGAACTGTGTCCACATGTACCATCCATCTACAGGATTCGAAAGGACCTTTGCAATAGCTGCAGTGATGTTTTCTGGAATTGGCCATTCCTGCACTGGCAGACCTACCAAGCATGTTGAAAATGGCTTTCCTGGCCTTGAGTGTACCAAGCAAATGGTGTCCAAACCTGCTGCATTGGCCAAAGTTTCCCACACATTCTCTTTTGGTTGGACCATGGGCAAATCTGCCGCCTTGCCTGAGGAAATCAGAGAGAGAATGAAGCACATATATAACATCTGAGCGCACTTCATGCTCATTCCCTGTGGGAATCTCTGACACACAACCACACTCAAGTTCCAAGGGAAACTCCCAAGTCCTTAATGCTCTCACACAGTCTTTTTGTTTTCATGCCTGGTCACGTCTGCGTGCTCCCGTCTTTGTTACCGGAGTCCGTGTCTGCTTGTGTCTGGACTCGATCAGCGTCTGCTTGTGTCTGGACTCGATAGGGCTTCACGTGTCTCACCGAAACCCACTTCGGTCCTCGCCCTGTGGAAACACAAGCATATCCCTTGCCCCAAGTTATTAATTGGAAAGGACCTTCTATTTGTCCCGATTCTGGATTCCTGATCAAAATCAAAGGATTCTCCTTTAGTTTTGCCTGCGTACTATTGGTGAAATGTCTGATAATTGGTGGAGTGGGCTCTGAAAATGAGCCATTCAGAAAATTCAAGACATATAATGCCTTGTTCAACCGCATCTGAGGCGTTGCCTCTGGTTCTCCTCTCTTCTGTTTATCCAAGAGGGTTTTCAAGGTGTGATGTGTTCTTTCGATGATCACTTGACCTGTTGGAGAGTGTGGAATACCAAAGGTGTGCTTGACACCTCATTTTTTCAGGAATTTGTCAAGCGCCTTCCCTACATAAGTAGGACCATTATCAGTCTTAATTTCCTGAGGCACACCTAATAATGCGAATGCCTGTAAAAAATGTCTGCAAGCGTCTTGTGCAGTTTCACCTGTGTGCAGTGACGCACCTAAGAATGTGTCCACTGATACATGTATGTGTTTGTACTTCCCAAAAGATGGATACTTGGTGACATCTGTCTGCCACAACTGGAGACTTTGCAATCCTCTCGGATTGACTGCTCCTGTGGATGCAGGTGGTTGCACTAACTGACAGTCGGGGCAAACATTAATGATTTCCCTTGCCTGGGTTTTGGTGAGATGAAAGGATTGCATCAATGCTTGTGCATTCTGATGGAAGAATGCATGACTCAACTTCGCTTGCTCGAAAATATCTGGTAATGTTTGTGAGATTGGCATGGTGAGTTTGTCTGCCTGAGCATTTCCCTCTGCTAAAAATCCTGGCAGAGAGGTGTGTGCTCTAATGTGTGTGATGAAGTATTTGTGTTTTCTGTCCCGCAGTAGTGTTTTCATGCACATCAAGTATGAATACAACATCTCGTTATCTGTCTCTTGCAAGAGTGATCCCTCCAGTCTTTTGATCACATTCGCAACGTATGCTGAATCTGTGACCAAATTGAAGGGTTGTTGGAATATTTTGAAAGCTCTGACCACCGCTGCTAGCTCTACAATTTGTGGCAACCCTTGCACTATCTGAATGTCTGATTCCCATTCTCCTGTTGCTGGATTTTGCCATGTGACCACTGACTTGTGCGTCTTTCCCGAACTGTCGGTAAACACTGTTATCGCATCAAACGGCTCTTTGGCCTCTCTCTGAAACTTATCTCTGCTTTCAGTAATCTGTGGCTTGGAAAATGGATTGTGCAAATGCCTGGATACCCTAACAATGGGAGTTGCAGGTCCTCTGATTTTTGCAATACCCAATTAAAATAATTCTTCTTCAAGGGTAGATAGATGGCTGCGAACTCCCTGCCTGTCATGGTCAACAATCGCGCTCTTGCTTTTATAATAAATTGTGCTGACATTTCCAAGTCCGTCAGGATTGTCTTTGGCGACCTGAAAGATAGAAAAATCCACTCTATGATTAAGAGCGGGTCCCTCTGAGACTGAGATGCGTCCCACTGAAAAATCAAGCCATATAGCTGTATTTTCTTTTCCAACGCTGCCAGGTAAAAGGGCAGTGAAGCTATAAAACGATATGCCTGTCTTGTTTGAATGATCCTTGCGATCCTGTCAAGGTCTCTCTGTGCTTCCAGTGTGAGAGTTCTCGGAGACGTGATGTTCCTGTCCCTTCTCAGGAGGTTGAACAACGATGCAGGGTCATCATTTGTGATCCCCAAGATTGGTCTCAGGAAGCTGATCTCTCCCAAAAGCTGATGCAGATCTTGCAGGCCCTGCTCATGGGGATCAGAAATTTGCTATGAATAGCAGCTGTGCATTCAGTGGTTCATGCACAGTTTCTGCTGAATCCTCTTTGGGTACAATGGAGAGGGCCACTTGGGTGTCTATGCTCTTCAGCAGCGCCCCTCAAGCCTGCTAGTTACACTTGATAATTCTCAGGTCAGCCCTGGTGGTATCTTTGGTACACACGTGAAAAGGCACCACTGTGTAGTAGAAAGCTAGATAAGCCTTGGTAGCCTCTGCACAACATTCTCAAAGAAAGCCCCACACATGCAGCAAACCTCCTTAAATGATAAATCTGATCAGCAGATATAGGGCTTCTGAGCCCTGTAGGGGAGCAGTGTCCTCAATCATTTGTCACTTCTTTCCTGTTGTTTTAAGTGGTTCACATGCACCTAGGAAACCCCTTTCTGTTGGTCCTGACAGGGGTGGGACTTAGACTACGTGGGTAGAGCTACCACACTTAATATTCTGCACCTCTGAGCTACTGGCAATTGCTGCTTCTGTCAGCAAAGTAATCTCTCCTGAGTAAGATCTTTGTGCAGAATTAGAGGAAAAAAGTTTCTGAGTTTAATTTTATGTGTCACAACATGGCAAACATTATGCCTAATTCTCCCCAAATCCTTGTCTCTAAAAAACTGATGCACAGTAATCTGTTTAAGGAAGTTCTTAAAATGCATACATAAATGTACTCTTCTGATTTTCTTTCCTCCTGTTTTTGCATGTTTTATCTTCAGTAGAAATTTGCACATCCAATAACTCTGATCCAACCATAAACATCCCTAAGGAAGGGGCTTAATAGAAGGAAGAGTTAGCTGTGTTTTTGTCTTTCCCAGTGCTTAGCCATGAGATATGGATAGCATATGTGAGGGGCGTTAGAAGTGGATAGAGGCAGCATAATTTTATTTCCTTTAACAGTAGAGAGCTTGGGCCTTCATCTGTTTTGAATGTTGCCTAATATTCTACCCTCTGTATTAGAGTGAGTGACTGGGCTTCTGATGACAGCTTTTCTGCATTGTGTTGGATTTGATGCTTTATGTTTTCACCATCTTGACTCATGTGGGTATATTTGATCAGATCTTGAAAGGTCTGTGGGAAAATACCATCAATACCTTACCTCAGCTTCAAGTCTGTGTGTTTTACAGCCAAAGTTAAATCTTTGCACTGATTACCTATCTCTGCAGGACCTGATGTGAACAAATTTGAACAAGGAACAAAAAATTCTGGTGAGTGAACCTGAGGGGTAGTCTGTAGGGTAGAATCACCAAATTAAGATAATGTGTTTTGAATCAAACCTTACTTCCTACTGATAGCCTTTACAGAACGCATCAGCTTTTTTGACTTAATGCAATCTGGAAAGCTTAATTTCTAGGTCAGTTACAGTGTATCTGATTGTGATGCAAAATGTTTAGGTACAATTTTTTTTTGCCAGGGCCTGGAACTAAGGATTCTTCAATTTTCTCAAAGGTATTCCTAAAACTCATGTGAGTTTACCTGAGCCTTTTACAAAAAGTATGTTTAATACTTGTGAGGTAGCTTCTTTGGGACGATTTAAAGAAAATTCTGCTCAAGCACTATTTTCACGAATAAGGGCACAAGATGCTTTATCCCAGCTGGAAAAGTGGTAGAAGTAGCAGGATTTACATCAAGGTGCAAAATAAGGAACTGATTTTACTTTCTATTGCTGCTGAAAGTAAATAGATTCAAGGGACGTAAGTGTGTTCCTAAGGCTCAGACACTGTAATTTGAAGTGTGTCACATTTTTCTACACCCATAAATTTTTTCTGCTCATAAACCCCCAATTGCTTTTACTAGTGGTAAAGTTAAAATATTTTGAATATTTTGAGTTGAAAGGGACCCACAAGGATCTCTGAGTCCTGCTCTTAAGTGTATGGTCCATCTGGGGACTTTGTTTTTAGGGCCGCAGAAGTGAATCATAGCAGTTCATGCTCAGGTTCTTACAGTGATTTTGTCCCTGACCCTTATGCCTAGAGGGTTATAATAATTCTTTAGGAAGCCTTGCAAGCCTCTGAAAGTGAAAAAAAAAGGCTTGAAAAAGATTTTTTTTGGAACATCGTAAAGACATAATGAAAATCAGATGCAGACAGTGGAAGTGTCAAACATATAGAAAGAAGAAACCTTAGTTTTAGTTCAAGTGATCACTGGAAGGGAGGAAATCACTGTGTTCATAGTTCATGAAAGTATGGTGCATCTTCATCTTATAGTGACGGAACAGGCATCTAAGATCCTTTCATGAAAAGAACATACAAATAAACACCTGGCTCAAAACTTCTGTTTCTCTTCGCATTGGAAGGCAAATGTAGCAGACTTGTTTGGCTATTTATTTGAATTCAACACCAGAAAGGAGCAAGGCGGTATACCAAATATTATGCCCTTTCAGCTACTTACAGATGACCATGTTGCTACAGAAGATGTTCCTCTCACAGGACATTTTAGCTGCAGGCTCCTTTTTATGTGTGGAGAGGAGTTTTTATTACTTATCACAACAGCAAGTATTGGGTTACTAATTTTGGGAGTATGTGACTCTTGAAACAGTATCTTTTAGACATCAGAGAAGAAAGGCCACCACTAGTTCCCTGGTAAAGTTCACCTTGGTTTTTCGAAGTCAATTATTAAACCAATTGAGCACTGAAGAAATGGAAATAAGGCGTATCAGTCTTTTCTGCATGTCTTACTGGAGTATGCCCAGGCCCTGGGCAAGTTTTCTAATCCGGTGGGACTACTCAAAGTTCACAGAGCACTGAATGAAATTTCCTGACGGTTAAGACAGACTGATTTATATTACACCCCTAGAACTAGATTTGGGAGTTACAGCTTTCACTCTCCCTAACTCCATGTGAACCTCTGCAGAGTCTCGCCCCTTTCAAGGAGGGGTCTTGTTTCAAAGAGAGGGTGCTTTGAGCAACTTCTGTTCAGGGATATTTTGGTCAAGAGTAACAGTTGCCATGGTTCAGATAGAGGCCCTGTCCTGCAGAGACCATCAGATTTTTCCCAGACTCTCCTTGCCAGACAAGGCAAGAGTCATGGAAGTCTGTGAAGCAAGGCTTGTAGTGTGAACTTCTTTGAAAATATTGTTCCAGAGAGTTTGGCACTCTTTGTTCACAACATTGACTCTGTACCTGCCATTGTCTCCAGCTGCACGTAACCCAGAGTTTCATTCTTTTGTACTGTTACATTGCTGTACTGGGCTGCTTTCCACACAAAAACCCTTGTGAGAGAAGAAAAGTTGGTTTTGGATACTTGTGCCTCTTCACAAATTTGCTTCGTAATGCTTTGTTCAAGGTGGGGATGACAATTGGTATCTTTGAGGGCACATTTTGTTCTGTGAATCTGGGACCTTGAGGTTTTTTTGCCTTACTTCCTCTATCCATTCTCTCTTCTTTCAATGGGTGGTTACTTTTTAAAAATTTAGTATGTAGCTGATCCTTGGTTATGTAATCGATGCTCCAGTCCAAAAGCACAAGACCTTGAATTAAACACTTGTTTAAAATAAATTCCTCCTTCCAGATCTGTGATTTGTACCACTTTTTTGAAAATCCTGAGAGTTTGGAATCAATGTATTCCAGAGAATTTATCTTTCACTATCAAAATGGTGACAGATCCTTACTTACATCTGTTGCAGCTATCAGTGCCTTCAGCTGAAATTGAATGAAAATCCAGTACTTCATTGATTTCTACACCTCTTTTTCTTTATGTGCTTGACTTCTTTGTGTATAGACTTTAGGGCTTTTTGTGTTATTGTAAGGTTGTCCAATTAGGGAAGAAAACCCACACCTTCAGTAAACATTAACTGGAATTCTGTTCTGCAGATATATTTCTGCCCTAAATGTAGCATTACCTCAGTCCAGAAGAGGGAACTGTTGTTTCACATATGAAAAATCCAAGCACATAGTTCAGAGCATATTCTAATGTGAAGATGAAAAGATGAAAATGGTCTTCTCTAGTGACAATAAACACTGAGGTGTGAAAATTAAGACATTTAGAGACTTTAAAAAACCAACAAAATATCAGAGCATACAAATGCCATTTATCTTTGCTTTCAGAGTATTCTTACAATAGTGATTTATATAAAAATGTTTAAGTATAATTGAACTGTTTACCACAGAATAGGAGCATCTGAGATCACACTCATTTTCTGACATGTGAAATAAATTATATTAATTGAGTTATTTTGGTAATGTACTTGGGTTTAATTTGATTTTATGTTAAGTGCATCAGCCTTTCTGGGAACAATAAATACCCTATTAAAAATGGATCTCTTCATTTGCAGCTTTTTTCGATAAGCCATTGGCAGAAATCAGAAAGGAGGAGTGTTTTCCTTCTCACAATAATTTACTTAAGTGAAGACTCTGGCACTTCAAACTTAGATGTTGCAAATGCCTCAGTTTCTTTAAGAACCACTTATTGAAAGTAATTCTATAGTTTTAGTTGTATTATTCAGTTCTTGTAAGTACATGCTGAGAGAATTTAACAGCCAGTGACCTTTTAGCTAATGTTTGTCTTTGGAGAAAGGTCTTCTTTCTTACATCTGCTCAGTGATGATGGTATGTTTCAGTTGTTAACTATATGGTTTTTAGTCTATATGCTCAACATTAAATAAAACATTTGTATCCCAACATATTGTATGTGGTCCTGTTATCGTGCATAAAATCATGCAAAGGAGCGTCAAGTAACAAGTGAAGGCACAACATGAAGTCATCGAACTACTATCAACTTTTTTGGACCCAAGACTGGGTGTATAATCTAGGACTGAGAATGCGAGAGAATTGTACCTTAACTGTTGTCAGGTCAATGTGTGGACAATATGTAGATGTGGTCTCCCCGAGTACCTAGTACATGGAAACAAGTCTGTAGAACTGTTAGCACTAGCTAGCATGCTAGATGCTAGCTAGCATCTGTGATTAGGTTTGAATAGAAACTGCAGGGCTACAATAAGCTGCCAATTAATGGTTTGTCAGTCAAACCATAGCAGTATTCTCACTGCTCCTACTAAACAATAAGGGAATGTATGCAGACTGATAAAATCAGCCCTGTGGCTTTATCTTAGTCCTGCTGATATGTTGCCTAATGCTGGCAGCTATTTTTATAAGACTTTATCTGTTCTCTTACATAGCCATCACTGGTTCTTCTTGCTGACAAAGGGCAAAGCCAATGAAACATATTTAAGTATAGCTATCTGGGAGATGACACTGTAGAATGACTTGTGGCTACCAGCAATAAGCTAATTGCATTTTTTAAATGAATCCACATAAAATCAGCAGGATGGAGTTTTATATGTTGTGTGTCAACACTGCACTTTGCAGTAGAGCTAAACCAGTTTTTAGTCTGAATCTGGGAGGAAATATTTTTTGCCAGTTACAATGAGTTTGTTCTCACTCTTTCTGCATTTCCCAAGTGATGGAATCTGTTTTGCATGGTTCTGTATTTAGTTCATCTCCCTCTTCATCAGTCCTTGTATCCTCCCCCTGAATTTTAAATTTTCCTTAGGAAAATTTTCCTTGACACAATGGCAAGAAACTATGGTGGTTTGCCCTATAAACCATAAAAAAACCCCCACATTAAAATTTCACCTCTTGAATCTTAATGATTGAAAATGATATTCCAAATTGTAAGAACACAGCTTAATTTGCAGTTAAGGTCACATTTCAATGACAATTTAGAGTAGCTCAACTTCTGTCAATAAACTAAGTAGATAGGACTCCAGATGATACCTTGGGGCTATATTATAATCTTTCTCCCCATATTACTTGTTTTGCATTTAAAGCTGTATTTTGCCACCATGTGAAATGCTTTATAAGTTTTCTGTACAAAAGAGTTTTGCCATACAAGCATACGAATGTATTCAAGCAAATATGATCTGAAACTCACAGGGGAGAGTAAGTGTGGTTGACTCCAGTGTTTCCTCCTTAGCTGATTTTTGATTCCAGTTATGTATAGAGCAGAGCTGAAAGGACTAAAGAGGTCATCAGGCCATGTCTCTGTCTGAGGCAGGATTTAAGTGCACCTACACCATTCTGGTATGTGTTTGTGTGGCCTTTTAAAATCTCCAGTGATGGAGATGCGTGTCATCTGCAGGTAATCTGTGCCAATTCTTTTCCATCTTTACCCACAACAGGATTTACACTAATGTCTTGTCTGGATTTTCCATTCCGTACGTTAAGGTTGTTACTTTTTTTCCTATTTTGTGGAACTGCAGAGCACACTATTCTTTTTTATTCTGCGATAGCACTTTCCCTTCCTGGAGACCAAGTCCCTCAGTGAAATTACCCTTAGTTCATTCTCTCCTTCCTCATTGAATTCATCTCACTGATCCTCTGGGTTATTTTAAGTGGTTCTGTTCAAATCTTGTGATGCAACACTGTACACAGGCTCCCAGAGGACAAGGGTGCATTCAAAGTTTATCTTGGCTGTAGCCATATTTCTGAATGCCTTATGATTCTTTTCTTACCTATAGAAATCAGTGGAATTATGCTCAATATATTTACTGTAAGCCTCACATCCCTTTCTGTAGAGCTGCTATGTTGTTTTCTCCTCATATTTTTCAGATTATATTTTCTGTTTATGAGTAGTATTTCATGAATCTCTGTAAAAGTATTTTATGAACACCTTGAAAAAAAAAATGTGCCTGAGGAGGAATGAGAGCTTAAACTTCAAAATTTTGCCATTAAGAGCTAGCAGGTGAATTATTTTTTTTCCTAGAGGCTACAGTGCTATAGTGAATTACAACAACTGGAAATTCAGCTGTCTTAATTACTGAAATCAATGAACAGTTTTCCAGCTATTTTTTGTTCAACCATTCGTGAAGTTGCATGAGTGCCTACCTGGCTCACGTTACTTTAATTTGCTCCTCTCATGCTGTTTAAAATGACTAGATGCCTTGATATCTTGTTCCCTGGAAGAGAGTGTAAGAATGATCTGAGGATGGAGCACCATAGGATGGGTTCTCTTCCTCATAATGAGGCCTCTTTCTTGAACTTTCAGTATTGGCAGAAAGTCTTATATTTCCCTGCTACACATAGGTTTCCTGAAATACACATAGTTGCATATAACAAAAAAAGATAAAGTACATGCTACAAATATTAAAAATTATTGGAGAAAAATCATTAAGTGCTGACCGAAAGCGAAGGTAGGAAGGAGCAGGATGGAAGTAAGTCTTCCCTTTCAGTTCTAAAATACTGACACCTGAAGGACACCATCACAGAAAGGCTGTGGTGAATTCTTTGACCTGTGACATCCTTGGGTTATGAAAGAGTACTTATTGGACAAAATTTTAGCCAAATTTGAGTCACCGTGTCCCTGGGTGAGGTTGTTCTGGATTGGATAATGTGGAAGATCAGAACAGACAATTTAAAAGTCTCTGCAGCCTTAAAATCATTGAGTGAGCAAAAGATCAGTGGGAATACTGTTAACAATATCAAAGGCAAGTAATGTGGAAGGGAAGCTAAAAAGGAACATAGAAGATGAGGGGAATTCGGCACTAAGAGGTAATATGGCTCCTAGAGAGGGGAGAATGTATAACAAAGCAGAGGTTCAACTTCATCTGCTGGAGTTTGATGGAAGATTGATGCAGATTTCAAAGGTCGGTGGATTGGGCTCTTAAAGTGTCCATAACTCATATGTAAACATAAGTATATACATGAATACATGTATACACACACAGACATGCTTTAGTATTTGGAATGTTTGTTTTGTTATAAATAATTTTGAGGGTTTATTTGGGGAAACTTGAAAATGAAATTGTGTTCACCCATGAGAGAAAGACACTACTATGGCTAACACAGTGTCAAGTGTCAATAGTAGTTGACTATTTTCTGTACACATGGCTTTCTTAAAGATCAAATTAAGTATCATGTCCTAAAAAGTAAACATTATGTCATCATGTTTCAGAGACTAGATAGATCTTAGATTTGGGGCAGAGGAATCAGGAAATGTGTACTCCATCACAAAGAGAACTTATATACTTTCTGGGAAGGGTGTGTAAATCATTTCACTTGCGTATTTCCTGTTAATAGGCAGAACCATCCTTTCTATTGCATAGAACAGAATATTTCAACTGAACTGTCAGAAGAAAGCACAAATATTTCTTCCTAAAATGAGGAAAACAGACAGGTTTCACAGACCTTGATTTTACTTCCGACCTTTAAATTGGGGATGAGAGAAAAAGAAGGGCAGGGAATGATTTTAGTGGCAATACTCCTCTATTAAATATGTTCAGTGTTCTGGGTCAGAAGGGGCATCCATCAATATTGCAAAATACTCAGTGGAGCAGCTCTGGTGGTCCAGTGTAGGCAGGTTACAATCCATTGCTACATATTAGCCATCTGGGAACAATTGGAAACACCTGCCATTATCTGCCAGGGGCAGCAATTTGTAGGCGCTATGGTGCATTATGATGGATTAGCTCTGCATCTGAAAGTGTCATGACCCATTTCTCTGCATCTTCTTTGGGATAACATTGCGAAACAAAGGCTTTTATTGTTGCAGTTTCAGGGTAAGGAATCTAATTTGTAATGATGCTGTAGGGCAGAAGAGAAGAAAGGCTTAAATAGCCACTGTGCCTGTGAACAAAACATGCACCTCAGTTCAGCACTTGGCTGTCTTCATGGTTACCTACTTGAGGGAATTCCTTATTCAGGAATTATTTACATATTTTCATGGACATTGGAGCTGAGCCATTAACACCAGTCTGGGACTTGTTTGCCAGGATGCTTCTTCAAAGATTGGTGATCTGCCCTCCTACTCCTACCCCTCCATCTCCAACTTGGTATGCTCTGGCTGACCTTTGCCACTCCCATCAGCCTTAGGCTACTCTGATAGTCCTTGGCAGCCCAGCTCCTTGCAGTTCCTGCAAAAGGAAGGCACTGAGTGGTACTCCTCTATGTGATACTGGCTTGGACACTTGCAGGGAGTATGAGGCCTCCATTGTCTTCACCCTTGTCATAAGAACTTTTCAGAACAATCTTTCTGTCCTTCTTATAAATGCAGCTGATAAGGAAGTTCACCTCATCTCATCTCATCTCAATGCATCTTGTGCAATGGGTAACTAATTATACAAATATAGGCATACAGACATATTTTACTCTCATGATATTCACATGCACATGCACTACCGCACACCTCTGCTGATGTGTATGTAGGTATTTTGGTAGTAGACTTTTTTCAGTGTGCAGCTGATCAATTTACATTGTTTCTGAAGCAGACACCAACAGGAAGTTTTGTACTTTTGTTTGTTTATTTGCTTGGGTGGTTTTTTTTTTTTTTTTTTTTTTTTTTTTAAGACCCTGGAAGTTATGCATTTTAATTTACTTTTTTTAAAAAGCAAAATGCCGTCTGGTTGTGTGAATCCCAACTACCTTTTACTTCTAATCATTGCTCTGACCACTGCCCAGATCTGTTTCTCTAGAGCTTAAAGGGAAAATAAAATACCATATTTGTTAGGCTAACTGCTTAGAGTGTTGCTGGCTGCTGCCTGACCTTTCATCTCAAGAAAATAACTACAGCTTACAGATTTAAAGTCTTTCAAGAAGACTTTATTATGTTTAAGGAGGAACAAAGAGGTCTAAAATATCAAGCAGGAGATTCTTACACTTCTGTCCTTTATTTCTTGGCCAGATCAGTGAGGGATTTGTAGAGAAATGCAGGACATTTGTGAGGAAAAGGTGAATACTTTCTTAATCTCAGAAACTCCTACATCTTTTGGTAGGTTTTGTCTTTGTCCCAACAAGCAGAGAAAATGTGATTTATACTTTCTGGGATCAGATCCCTCCATAACTCCTTTAACTAGAATTTGAATCCTGAACCTGAGCAGCAGTTGATGTGCATTACCTTGCACTAGAGCAAAACAAATTCTTTTCTGAATTAAGTTGTAGCAGCTATACTCTCTCATGTTGACATAACATCAGTAACTGCATGTCCTCAGCCCACACTGATTTCCTCTGTAGTGATGGATATCTAGTACTGTGCAGGAATGATAGATAGCAGTAGCAACAAGACAAGAGTCATTTTGATGGGGACAGGTTTGGCATTAGGACCTTCTGTCCAGATGATTCTGTAATATTCCATATGACATTCCTTCCTCTGTAAGACTCAATAAACAGTCTTAAACTGCAGACTCCTTGTGATAAGAAGATAGATGTTATAGGGACTTTTTCTTTGAAATGTGAAGCATTATCTACTCTTGCAATGATATTTATCCATTCCTATTCACTTATTAACCTTACAGTACTCTTTAACAAGCCCATTGAGAGACTGACCATCAAAAGAAAAATAGGAAATGCAGTATAGATACCAAAACTTGCTACTCCTTACTGATTCACAGGTAAGTGAAGTTATAAGGTTGGGATGGGTGGTAAAGTGGGATTTATAAGATATCCCAGTCATATGCAGTGACTGGAAGACAAATGTTATGCTGGTGACATGAAGGGATGAGTTATAGAGCAAGTGCAAGCACACAGGATATAGTAGAAGACATGCAGTGAAAAGAGGCAGATCTGGCTGTTACCTGCCTTACTGCACACTGCCCTGTGGAAACATGCTGTTTGTGTAAGCTGGTGGCAAGTAGCCGCAGACAGGAGGAGTCAGGGAATAGCTGGGGAAAGGCAACCCTTCTGTGGCCTTAAAAGGGTTTGTGCTTGTAGCTGGATTGTTTGACAAATTTCTGGTGTTCCCATTACCACAGTTTTGGTTACATATAGTGAAGAGAAATGTGATTAAAAGAAGCACATCAACTAGATTTAAATTTCAGTGAAAGTGCACATAAGAGCACTGAAGGGAATGTCATCTCTCCTTGCTTTAAGCCAAGAAACTTTTTGTTGCTAACCTTTTGATGAGAAATGAAAGAAGAAAACACATCATTGTTATATATAGGTTGTAATTACTTTTCTGTCTTATATACAATAGCCACTGTGCTCAGAGGAAACAATGGACACTTTTACTGAGAGCTCCTAATGGACCAGCAGAGCAACATTTTTTCTGAAGTTCCATTAGAAAAATGCAGAAGAGGTTACCTGTTGGGGTATTAACTTAAGTCTTGCCACACATGATAACGGTGGATTGTATATTAACTCTTGAACAGGTGCCTCATATGTCACAAAGATCAATGCAAGCTTGGAAACTGCAAGTGTAAGGCAGATAAAATAATGAAAGAAGGAAGGAATAATCTAAGTGTTAAAAGCAAGAAATATGCTAAAAGTGTTCCTTTGGAAAACACAGAATTCCTAACAGGTCTACAGACAAAGTGCCAAGGGACGAGGCAGGAGCGGGTAGAGTTGGGTCCTGGTTTTGCTGTGAAGGAGCACTGGGGCAGGGACTGAATGTCAACATTCACACTGCAGCCAGGGCAGAAGTGAGTGGGCTCAGGGAGGGCCTGTGAGCATTTTTTTCATTGGCATCTGTAAAATAGACAGGACCTAAACAAGCTTGGACTTATTTAGGAGTAGTAGTGGTCCTGGTACTTTTCAAATTGCTGTGGAGATGATGACACCATAGATATGAAGAGGAAAACCCAAGCTGTGTGCCAGAATAGAAAATAGTGCTTGTAACTGTAAACAGGTGGATGAGGTATGCATGGTAACTGTCAGGCTCAGAACATTTAAAAAGGCATAGGGACATATAATTTTCCAGTGCCTGGAAAATTAGCTAAACATTTCTTAGAAAAATGTTAATTTTCCACCTGTGGGGAGAGAGCTTACATGCCTCTCCTGCAGGTTTTACTCTTAAGAATTGGCAGAGTGTTTGCTGAGGAGAAGAGACTATGAATAAACAGGGAGGATTGTGCCATATCACTGCTCTCTACTCTACTGTCCCAATAGATATGTGCTTTTGGGCCAGAATCTGGTATGGGGTTTCATCCTGTTTAGCTGGATGCAGTTGGTGTGCATACATTTGGCTCCAGACCAGACACACCAAATATGCAGTCAGTGGAGGAGCAGCCTGCTTCTAAAGCAGGAGGACTTTGTCTTGGGCAAGAAAAGTTGGTTTTTAAAAATGGTGAAATCTGTGCATGTGTGAGGACCCTGAACATGGTGTCACGGTGACCCTAAGGGATTCATCAAAGGGGTCACTTAGAGAGGTCATTCTTGGCCTTAATCTGTCTGGAGTTTTAAAACTGGAGAAATTTTCTTTCCAAAGGAGGTTACTGAGGACAAAGACACTGTTGATGCTCTCAGTTGGCACAGCGAGGCACTATAGGTACTTCAGGTTTGCAAAACCTTGTGAAAAGATATGTGCAGCACTAATTGGCTTTTGTTACTTTCTTAGAGCACCTTCTGGGGCATTCATTCCTGTGGCCTCATTTCAGCTGCATGGCAGGTATTCATCATTAGTGCTTCTTTTCCTGCTGTATGAGATTTCTCAGCATTTTGAAAAGGCCTAATTTATTGTTGTAGGGATGCCTTTGGAGAAGCTATGGCAATTCTTGCAAGAGCTGTGTAAAATATAGTGACCCTTGGCTATCAGTAGCAGATGTAGGAGACTAGTCAGTGTGTTTTCCATCTGCTTGCCTAGGGTCAGGGAGAGATAGATTAGAGCAAATTGAAACAAAGTGACAATGATCCCAGCCTGAACACAGCAGACCTCATATACAGGTAGATCAGGGGTTTGGGTTTCTGGTTGTACTTGCTATTAAGTCCTTTTCATATCCTTCTGAAGATCAAAAAAAGGTAGCTACATTTTTCTTTTTCTTTCTCCCAAAGGATGGCCCCACACATCTTCCTGCTTCCAGCTACAAACTTTCAAGGACAAACATATGCAGAAAATCATTTTATAAGACTTTTATTGCAAAAAAAAAAACCAAAAAAACCCTCCATATAAACTTGAAAGGCTTCAGTATTGCAGCTGTGCCAATGAGTTTATCAGTGCATCATTGTGTCACTTGATAACACCATAAAACTCTAAAAGTATACACATACCCCACAAGCTAGCATGTAAGTGGGCAGAGAAACTGGTAATTTTCTTCACTGCAAAGGCTATAAAAATGGTCATGGTTAGTTAGACCGAAGGTCTATCTAAGGCAGGATTCCTTTTTCAGTCGTAATCAAAACCAGATGTGTTGAGGAAATTAGGACCAGGGAAAACATATGTGAAATTTCCCCCAGGGTCCAATTATTTTCAGCTTGGAAACTCCCTTATTTAGAACTGGGATCAGTCTATTCTTCCAGCTTCCTAAATATTCCACAACTGGGCACAGGAGAGTAGTGGATGATAAGCTAGTGGAAAAGCTTTAAGCATGTCCTACCATGAAGACAATACTTTAAGAAATCATTGGAACAGATACCACAATGATGAGGGAGTTTAGAAAGCCCAGTCATGTATATAATTCTGCTAACATGTTTTGCAATGGAAGGTGTGATTACTGGGTAAAATAGAATATAGTTTGCAATGGTTAAAATGGCCAAGAATGTGATTTCTAAGCATCTTTCTCTGTAGCTCAATGACTGTCAAAAAGGCTTATGTATACTTTCTTATGTATGAGCCACTCCCTGTGCTTCTAATCATAAACTATTTGCTTAAAGAACCCCTCCAGCCAGTTCAAATAAACAAAGCAACTGGTGAAGTGGTAGCATGTGAGTGCCTGGGGAGAGGGATGTTATAAATGCTGATAATAGATGGGCTGAATATATTGTTTTGAGAAAGTTGTAGCTAGTTGCCTCATTCATCATAGCGACAGCAATACTGACAGCTCTCTGCAGTGCTTCATCTGTGAAATGATGGATCAGCAATGAGGGCAGGCTGGCAGGAGGCACTTGAAATATCCAGGGCTTTCAAAGTCTACTTTCTCTGTAATTCTTTATTCATCCAGCAGTGTGCTGAATTATAGGCTTGGGCCTTGAGATCCAGTCCAGGGGTAATTTTCCTAAGTCTGCACAATTCTCTCCTTTTCAGATGCATGCAATAGCAAAGTCTGTGGCAGAAGTGGGAAAGGTGAGACCTCTTCAGGGTCTGGCCACTTAGAGCTGTTTGAAGTCAGTACAGAGATGCAGAGCAGTTACTTAGAACAGCAGGAGAGACCAGACTTATCTGCGATTTGCATTTGGAATAGAATTGGCCTGGATGTAGATGCTGATAATCAGAGATTATTCAAAGCTATAAATCAGAGCTGTATGCAGAGAGGCAAATTAATGATGACATAAATCTAATGGCTGGTGTAGCTCAAAGAGTAAGTGAAGTTACAGTGCCATGACAGCAGCAGATGTATTCAGAACGGATGTGAAATAGAGTTTAAAATTTGACAAAGATAGGTTGAAAAAAGTAGTATGTGCAGGACATGAGTGAAATGCTCCCTGACAGCACCATCATACTTGGCTTTTTCTTCTTTGTTGCTGTGAAGCTGGTAGGAGGCTTGTTAAGGTAGAGCAGTAGCAGCATCTAAAGCTGTATTTTAGTTAAGGGTCACTGTCAGTGCTTTCATTATAAAACTTGCTACTCCAGGTAATATAGTACTGCAACAAAAATATTCGCTCTGGCCTGAAAGGTGCTACATGACAGTTGGGTCCAGGAGCACAAAGTGACCCATGAAACAGTCCAACTGGTCTGTTGAAGTCAAGGGCAAGGCTTTTTGCTTTCTGATCAGGCTCTGTGTAAGCTGAGTGGCTGTGAGATGAATTTGCAATGCTGAATATTCAGTATCAGCAGAGCATGAACAGTGAAAGCGCATGTTTCCCTACAGGGACTATTGTCTGAGCATACTAGCTTTATAAGGTACACACTAAGTGAGCACATTGCCAAAACGTGACACAGATCTTGGTCAGTTAATAATTTCACCTTCCCCTTCCCTTAAAACATATACCTACATTGTGAGTAGGGGCCACTCAGCTCAGCTTGCAGAGATAGCACAGATCAGACCATTGTTTAGATCCATCACTCCTGACACTGGGAAAGGGGTCAAAATATCCAAATTAAGGCTGAAGTATTTTTTTACTTGCCCTGAAGTCAGTCCAAAGAGGAAGACAATTCAAAGGTGAACTGTGATATGGAAATGGATGGTTACAAATTTATTATCTCTGTCCAGTGGCTGAAGTGAAGTAGGGTTACAGAGGAATTGCTAGTAAGTCTCTAAACAGGCATTGTCCTGCTGCGGGCCTTCCCAGGACCCGGTCTGCCATGATTTCTTACAAGGCAGTCCAGCTGGAACAGGTTCAGATACTCTGGAAGAAGCTTTCTTCATGTGTTTTGAGGCTTGACTGGCTGAGTTTTGGTTAAGCATGTGGTTGGCAGAAGAAATATTTACAACTTCATGAGTGTGAAAGATCCTCCAACTGAAAGGGAGATTCCTGTGGTATAACACATGGAAAATGGGGATTCGGCCAATCAAGTCCTCCTCATGAAGTACAATCAGGGCAGTAAAAGCACCATTTTTCAACCTCCTGTAGTTTTCAGACCCCTAAAGTATAGGGAGATTGAAGATGCAGACAACAGTATAAATTCAGACAACTGAATTTAAGACAACAAATATAGGCTTGTTTCTCTTAATTACCTTTTTTTCAGGTGTACTTAGTCTGCAGGTCTTATAGAATATGCAGACCACACTGAGAAAATAAGCTTCTTGAAGCGGGTATTCTAAAAGGAATGAATTTTTCTCATGTGTCATAATTTCTGATTTACTTTGAAGTTTAATCAGATGGAAGTAAATGTCAATTTAAATTGGATATGACCCACCAAGGTGTACTCACAACTCAGAATGCCAGCCACATCTGGGGCCGCAACAAAAAAAGGATGGCCAGGAGGTCAAGGAGGGATTACCCCCTCTGCTCTGCCCTTGTGACACCCCACCTGAAGTGCTGTGCTCGGCTTTGGGGCCCTCAGCATAAGAAAGAGGTGGATTTGTTCTAGTGATAAGAGGAATGGAACACCTCTCCAGTATGGACAGGCTGAGTGAGTTGGGCTTGTTCAGTCTGGAAAAGAGAAGGTCTCTCCTCTCTTTCTAGGGAGAGCTTATTACAGTCTTTCAGTAAAGTGGGCTTATAGCAACAGAGACATAGAGTTTAGCAGGGCCTGTAGTGGTAGGACAAGGGGTAATGGTTTTAAACTAAAAGAGGATGGATCCAGACTAGTTTAAGGAAGAAATTTTTTTGATGAAGGTGGTGAAAGATTGGCTAGATTGCCTACAGATGTGGTCAATGGTCAATGCTACATCCTTAGAAGTGTTCAAGGCCAAGTGGGATGGGGCTTTGAACACCCTGATCTAGTTGACAATGTCCTTCCTTATTGCAGGGATTTTGTATTAGATGATCTTTAAAGGTCCGTTCCAACTCAAACCATTCTGTGATTCTGTGATCAGCTCTCTCCCAGATAACTGAAGCATGCAAAGAGTTATCTGGCTGTGAAGATCTGCATCATCTTTGGTTTAGAGTCTAGTTTTGCTATTTTATGAGAGCAGGAATTTAGATGTGAGTAGCCCTGAGCAGTGTGGTGTGTACCCTGTCCTGGCACTTGTACAAAAGAGCTGTTCCATGACCTCTTGTGTGGTTCATGCTACTGAGCTAGCAACCTCAGCCAGAACTCTGCTACTGGAGAAGGGCTCCTCTTTTTGTGGTCTGATTTTAAGTTATTACTTCATCTGAAGTAAATCAAACTAATAGGGCTTTGAAAAAAAACTACAGTGGCTGGCTTTACTCATTGAAACTCCATAAGCTAAACTGACATGGACCTCAAATTGTGATCTTCTTGTCAGAAGGGGTCAGTTGTACCCAAGGGTGGGGCATGTTTGTAATGTGTGGCACCATGTGAAGCTTTTTCATGTTTTAACATGTGTGAGGACTAGTTCTGTTTGTGGTTTTATCATTGGTTTCTGTGACAGTGAGTTTGGCAGCAGGGGTGTATTTTCATTAATCTGTTGGGTTTTTTTAAAATTTGATTTATGAGACATAAAGAGGAAAAAAGTTCACTGTCAGAGGTTACAATTTAGGATAGTCAGGTCTCCAATCTGAAAAGTTCTGGGAAACTAGTTATTTGATCTACAATCCCATTTTCAACTTTGAGTCCTGGTATTTTCTGAGCTACTGAAGATTTGCTTATTCTAAAACAACTGATGCATTTTGTGGCACTGGATTTGTATATTTCTGCTACCTCTTTGTTTTTATGAAAGAACAATTAATGCTATTTGATCTTGTATTTTTAATTTAAATAATCCAGACATTATTTAAATATGGAGTTTGCTTATTGATTCATCATTCTAACAGGAATGGGTAAGAACAGTGCAAAATTAATCCAGTTTATTATTTGTCCAATGTGGTCACCCACTAACCTGGGGAAGCATTTTATTAAATGTGTTTTTTGTTTTAAATCTGTTCAGGATTGCTCCAATGTATAGAATTGCTGGGAGAGGGACAGATTGTCACACTGGGAAATCTTAATACCATGCTTTATATTCCAGATATACTGCTACACATTATTCTGTGTTGGCATTATGCAGATCTACTTGCGGGGATCACAGTCCTACTGTCAACTCAACAGAAATATGGTAAGAAACTAATTTAAGTGAAGGATCTGACACAGGGCTGTGGATCTGCACACTTTCCACTAATCACTCTGAAGCTGAAATTTGTCTTTTTCATCTTTACATGAAATTTGTGAACCAATGAGAGACAAAGCATACTATCTCTAAAAAGTACTGGTTTGGCATTACCTAAGAACTAGTGTATTTTTATGTTTGGTTCCAATAAAATCAAAAGTTCAAACATAATTTAAAAAATAGCTTTTTGCTTTTTTCTCCTTTAAATTAAGATCTTAAAGTGTGTGAAGGTTTGTAATGCAATTAATCAAAACTTGGGCAATATTATTTATCGTAGAGTTACTTTAACTGTGGTCTTATAGCCAGTCAGTTCTTTTTTTCTACTATATCCTTATGACACAGTAAAAAGCAGAGCATACATAAAAGCATGCTTATGTATTGGTATAGCTACTTATATCTTTCTATTCATCATATATGAAGTCATATAAGTTTAAGTGTGACAGCAGTATATGATAATGCCAAAATTTTTTGTGTTGAAAGTGTCACAGTTTCAGGAATAAAGAATTCAGAGAGATGAAAGAAATCAGAAGCACGAGGACTTGTGGAACTTAAATCCATTATTTGTTAGTGTGCTTTTATTTTAATCAGAGACCCACTAAACACTCCTAACTTCTTGGAGTCATTGAAATATGAGAACAGTGAGCATCTCTGGGAACAATGCCTATCATAGACCATGAATTCTTCCTTGTAACAAAACATTAAGGTACTGGTTTTCACACCACAATACATGAATGCAGGCTCTTTGACAGAATCCTTAAAAAGGATCTTTTAAAAAACCTTTTGTAGAGATGCACTTTGGTGTCAAAAACAGGATGTGTGGGGCATTGGTGGGCCTGATGCCTTAAACCTTAGCTTTCATATTTACCGGATTCTGTACTGCATTAGTATGTAACTCTGAACTTCATATAAAGTGTTAGCAAGTTCTCCTCACAGTTTAGTTAGACAAAACTGTCCTTTTCCAGCCTGAGAACGAAGGACACCATTGCAGCTTCAGGCCTAAAAAGTATAAACAACAGCAAATTGAGGAGAGTAATCAGGGAGGATGGGACTTCATAACCGGAAGCTGTAATTGGAGAATTAACCCCAATATGTAAATGGACCAAAACTTATAAACGTGTAAAAAAGTGTGACCTGTTGTCCATACTGGCTATAGCCTCGGCCAGGCTCTTGTACTGCCCAAGGTGTATCCTTTGGAGGCCTTTTAATAAATATCTATTTTATTCCTTTAGCACTGTCTAACTTCTGTTCCAGGCAGCCTCTCAAGGCATCAGGCCTGGCTCTCTGGGAGCAGGATGGTAGATATACCATATGAGATGCACAACCAGCACCACAGGATAGCAGATGGTGAACGCAGATGTGGGCCAGCTCTGCACAGCTTGCAGATTCTTTCCAATACACTATATTAATACTGTATTAGGCTGTGGGGTCAGCAGGACTCACAATTCAGTACCGGGTAGACACAAACTCCCAGTTCCTTGAGAAAGAGTGAGCACTGGGTTTTACTGCAGGGGCTGAAGCCCTGGGAGAACTTTTGGTGAAACCATATCACGTCTAGGTAGTACCAGTGCCAGGACATTTCTTCCATGATGTCCTGTGGAGATTCCTGTCATGTTTACTGGATGGGTGAGAGATGGTTGTCAACATTCTTGTTCACATCACACCTTTGAGGGCACCTTAGATAACCCCAGCCCTCTTGAAACTGGCACAAACCCCCATATGGCTTTTGGAAACAGGCAACTCATGAGGAATGTTTTAGATTATATGCCTATGCCTTTGCCATTGCATCATTTGCAAAACCCACATAAAGTTACCTGGTTCCTACAACATGTATTTTTACATATTACAATACACACGGAGTAGTAGGATCAGATAGTAAATTTATGAGCAAATGACATTTCTCTGGTGAATACTATTTCATGTTAATGCAGGGAAAGAGAAAAAACCAGGAGATACTGCCTCTCAAGAGCAGTGCAGTAAGACCGCAGTAAGACTGAAAATATGAAATACAGAGAATGCATTTATATTCCTCATCTATCTCACTCAGAGCTATCTGACATGAAAAATTCAGACTCAGTCCTTCATTTGGGACTTCTACAAACTTGGCCCATGTCCCAGTCAAAGACATGCATACTTGAATTGGAAAACCTGAAAATCCAATTTAAAATAATGCATTTTAATGCATTTTTGTGTTTATAAGAAGATTCTGAGTAGTTGTTATTCAGCAGGGGACCAAAATCCCTTTTCAAAACTGTGTATGCCACAGAACAGAATTGCTATTCAGAGCTCAGTTGTCCTCTATGCTTTTATTTACTTTTGGGGTGATTTTCAGTTACTGTAGGCTCAAGCCCATGGGATGTGAAAATTGTAATTAAAAGAGTGAATTATTATGAGGAATAATTGACAGTAAGTTGTACATTACAAAATGTCTGCACAAGGCAACAACATTTAAACATGGCTACTCAAAGCATGATTCAAATTTTCTTTGCATTAAATAGGTCAAGCCACAAACTGAGACTCTAGAAGGCTTGATAAGTTTTCAAGAGGTTTGGGCTCAGTTTACTAGATGTCTATGCCAGTTCTGTCTCTGTGAATTTGGATTACAAACATCATTGATGGCATCATATTGCTTCAGCCCACTGGTGCTTGAAGAGGAGGAATGGAGCAGCAATAGGGAACTGAGTGCTGCATTGTCCTCTGTCAGAGTATTATTTTACGTATATGTCTCCATTTCTGCCTTTTAGAGAGGCTCCTTTTGACACAAAGTCTTACCATGTGGACTTAGCTTGGCTTACTACTGCAAGGGCCAAGTTTCATTTATAACTTTGCAGAGTTTCATTTATAACTTTCCCTAAAAGAGCCACTGTACTTTCAACTCCTTTAAATCAGAGGCTCCTGCAGCTGCATATTTCAGAGATGCAGAAGGCTGGTTGTGTTCTCAATATTTCTTTTGATGTTAGGCAGCTCAGGATAAGATAAAATTGTGAACACTCCTTGGGTTATAACTTGAATTTACAGTCTTGACAGCTCTGTTCAGGCTCAGTGCCAAAAAGCTCTTGGTACATTTAAACAATGATAGGATGAGGTGATATTTTCTCCTAAGGGACAACAGGAAACTTTCAGACATCTTACATTGATGTTTTTTCCTAGGAACTTCAAGTCTAAGTATGGTAATCTGGTAAAGCATCTCCAGGGATCTCAACTGAAAAAAGGGTATGATATAATAAAACTTCTGGATGGAATGAAAATAAGAGAAAAAAAAAAAAAGAAAATAGGAAAGCACTTTCCATCAGATAAACTGTAAATCTTCAGGAATAATTTCTCTGTAGGAAAGGGGGATTCTTTGTTCATTGAAGAGCAGTTTGAAGGGACACTTCCATAGTAATTGTTGTGTAATGTAAGTGCATGATATAGAACTTGTCATTGTCAGATAATACCAATGAATTAGTCATTCTTTATTTTTACAGCAGTAATTTCTATTTCATCTTGGGCAAAATGAATATCAAAATCTGATCTTGTAAGTCATGCCTCTGCATCAACAATGAAAGGCTAAACAAGGAAAATGTGGGCTAAATAAGGCAGTTTTAATGAAAAGAGGCATAGATAAAGACAGAGGTGCTCAATGCTGTCTTTTCCTCACTTTTTGCTGGTGGACTCCCCAGAGACAGAACTTAAGAGGGTAAGAACAACCAGCAAGTGGCAAAGGCTGAGTCAGGGATTACTTGCACAGACTCAACACCTACAAGGCAGTGGAACTCCAAAGCCTGCACGTAAGGCTGCTGAGAGAGCTGGCCAATGGCATTTTTGAATGGCTGTAGAGAGTTTGGGGAGAATCCCAGCAACTGAAGAAAGGCAAATATCAGACCTGTCCTCAGAAAAGGAGAAGAAAGACAATCTGGGGAATCTCAGGGCAGTCGAGTCTCACTTTGCTTCCTGAGACAATCACGGCATGCATTCAGTTGGAGCACATCCCTTGCTGCATTAAAGTGAAGGTGATTGGGACCACCAGCACCATTGACCAGGGGTGAATCAGGTCTGAGATAGCTGGTTACCTTGTGTGATAAGCTGTTTGAGGACAAGGGAAGAACATGGAATATAACTTTGGCAAGGTTTCCAATACTATCTCACAAGGTCCTTGAATCCATGCTAGAAATTAAAGTCTGGGTGTAGCGGCACGTTTTCTGGTTTTTACTTATTGTTAATAATCATTTGTGCTGTAATGGTTTAATCCAAGTTCCCCCTGTACTTCTCCCCATCTGGTACAATCTCCCTCCTGGGAAATTCCCAGCTTTTGTCCCCTGCTGTTGCAATCTGTTGTCAATCATCTGTTGCTCTCCTCCCAGGTCTGCCCTCCTCCAGGAGGCCTCTCCCCCTCATTCCAGGGACTTCGGAGAGACTCGGTCCCGGATTGGAGCAGGCTGGGAAGTTCCCCACCCCTTGTCTTCCAGTGGTTGTCTGTGTGCCATCCCCCTTCCCCTGATTGGGTTTCCCTCTTGTGTTCACCCCTGTTTCCAGTCCCTTATAATCACTAACCCCGCCCCCTACTCTCTCTCGCTCGCTCTCTCTCTCTCTCTCTCTCTCTCCTTGGCCTTGTGGCTGCCTGCACCATGGGGTGCATGTGACAATAAACTTCATCCTGCCACGAGGTCCCTTCTGAGTCTTTCGTCGAAGCCTCACCAACAGCTCTTGTGAAGTTCTGACCCACCGGGGGGTGATGGCCGGTCTGCCTGCTACTGCCTAACCGAGTCTGGAACGATTCCTAGCCAGGGCCAGCCGGGATTAGCTGGAAAAGCCATCTCCAGCAGGCACAGGAATCATTTCATCTGGGTAGGTAAACACCTGCTTGACTGGTCAAGATGAGAGGTGGTGGGCACTGGCCAAATCTGCCTGGAGGCTCATGTTCCATGGAGTCTTTCAGGATCTTCTCTGGGACCTTTTCTGGTTACTGTTTCCAGTGATGAACATGGAAAGTCACAAGAGCACTCTGTCAGGTTTGTAGGTGACAGCAAGGCTGTGGGTCTGGAGTTAGTTCATCTGGAGCCTCACGGCACCCAGCAGCACCTCAGTGCTGATAGAGAGGGTTCAATGAGACAGGTACAAGCTCCTTATAGCAGTTCTCAGCTGCATGCAAGAAACTACTTTTTCTTTCCAAAGATAACAGCCAAGCCCTGGAGGAGTTGCTGTGCATACCCTGTGTTCTCCACTCTTTGAGACTGCAAACCTAGAGCTGAGCTACCGCGCAGGTGATGAATAAGGGGCCCTCTAGATCCTCCATTTCCCACCAGCACTCTGGAAAGTGTTCTATGGCCTTATGAAGCAGAGAACTATAGAGCATTGGTTTTTAAACTGCAGTTGAAGGTTTCACATCAGCACAGCTCTGATTATGCAGTAGATGGTATTTTCGGTCTTTGCTTTACTAAAACATTTTATCTTTTTAGGCAGTAAATGGGATGAATCAAATCCATAACTAAAATTCTGTGACTTTGCAGTAGTGAAGGCAAGGGCAACCTGCTCTCTGCGGTCTGCATGTCAGGTGACATGATCTTCGCTTAAACTCATTTATGCTTTTGTAATGCCATTGTAAAACTGTTACTGTCCTCATTGCTCAGTCTTTTCAATCTGCCTTACACATAAAACTGGAATCCCAGTTTTTTTCTTTGGCAACTGTACATTGAGGCAGTTTCTAGGAAAAAATACCTTGTTGGCTTTTTTATTTTTTTTGCTTGCCCAAAACTGAAAGAAGTATGGGTAATAAATTTTCAAATGTCTTTCTGAAACTAGCCACTCCTCTCATTTGAGACTTTGCCAAAGATGCAAGGGTTATTATCCTGATTTCTGAGTAATTTCCATGGCAATACTTTTTCATTCATATTTTGGTTTTGAACTATCAGTCTTGCTATGTATCTTATTATTCAACCTTATCTAGACAGAGACTTTTTCATAGAGCAAAGTCTATCTGTTTTGGTATACCCAGAAGATTTTACAGTGGTAGCTATCATACTAAGAAGCAAGCAGAGGCCAGCAAATTGATTTGCTGTGGCAACAGAGATGAGTCTGATATTGACAGGCCTAACTGAGGGCTCATGCTTCACCCAGCAGGCTTCAGAAGGCTGCTTGTTATTTCATTTTTTGGCTTAAAAGAATGTGATAAATGACCTCTTGTCTTGCTTTGTGGCTCTCTTTGCTCCATTTATTTGTTGTCATCATGCTCCCATGAATATTTCACCATTATTTCTACAAAACATTGCCCAGCAGGTTACATGAACATTAGTGTTTGAGAAAACAGAAATTGTCAGTACCAAGCTTTTGAAGAGGTTTGTTGTTTATTCATAGCAAAACGGTGGAGAGGGTCATAAGAGCACTGACTTAATGAAGAGATAAAGGAGGAGGTAGTGAAAGAAAATGGGGAGAACTGATCATTTTGAAAGCTGTTGTAGGCAATTTAGTATGTGCATGCACACCATTTTTTCCTTGCTTACTGTAATTGTGGCACTGTGTATCTTTATAAAACACTTAGGAAAGACACTACAGATTCACTGACTTCATTGCCCATGAAAAAAGAAAAAGATTATGGAAAGTAATAAGCAGCAGGCATTGTGCATACAGCTTATTCAAGGCAGCTGGAAGAACTGTGCATTGTGTGGAAGAGCAGTTCTGGGGAGAATGAAATACTGCAACAATAAAGATATTGATGGGATCATGGTTGTGTTAGTCTAGAAGAGGTCATCTGCACATACTTTTACGTTGTACTAAATGATAGTAGAGTTTGGCTGCTAACAATTCCCAGATATACCATTTCCTAGCATTCATATACCTAAGGTGATTTAGAGGCTTAATGTTAAAGTACATGACTAAGAGAAAATGTCTTGTGAGCTCAATGCATGAGTTCTATGCCTTGCAAAATATTAATTTTCTCTGTATGTCATGAATTGTGGAAATTCATATGTTCTGTGGTTATAAGGTGGTCAGCTCATGGAGAGAAATTCTTATATAAGGTGGGACAAAAAGAGGTGAGATTTTTATAAGCGGTAGGAAAAAAGAAGCATTTGCACTTTATTTAGACAAAAGAGTTGAGAGGCAGCTGCAGGTCAATGTAGTGCTTTCAAACAGTTGTCGGTTTTGAAATGGGTATATTACTTTTAATGTTGCAAGGGTCAAAAAATTTTTCCTCAACAGTAGAAGTTCCAGTTCTGCTTAATTGCAGGAAGTTTTTTATGTGCTCTGTTGGAATGAGCCATAGTTCTTTCCAAGACTGCTGTCAACATCCCATTGCTTATTCCTAACTCACCCACTGGATTCTCCACACACATCTACTGGATTAGCAACGTCCCTGGTGCCTAGACCTCAGCCTCCCAGTGTCTCTGCTAAATATATGGAGTCTTCATCTACTCATGTTGCAAAGTATCTGTGAGGACACCTCTATAAGCATTGCTGTACAAAGGTATATACAGATTTTCAACCCTACAGGTTAATAAAGAAGTCTAACCATGCAGACAGTTGTGTCTAGATAAAGAGAACACAAAATTATTAGGCCAATTCAAGCAGAAGGTGAGTTCACAGGATAGCTAGTGAAAAAGCTTTGCACTCCTAATGCTCCTCTAGTTCTCTTCCTCCTAATATCAGTCAGAGTACAATATGTGGCACCTGATATTTTAGATGGGCTAGTTGGGCTTTAAGGCAAAGATCCCAAATACAATTTGCAACTTGCCTGTGGCTGAGAGATGAAGGCTTTTCCTGTCAGATTTGATCTACATTTTAACAGGAAATACTTGTCCCTGGGTGCATCAATACTTCGCACTGTGATGCAGTTGACTACAACTAAAGGCTGATGGCACTGAACATGTAAACAGCTCTTTATCTTTCTGTGGCAACTTGCAAGTCAAGACCGAATATATAAGGAGGAATAAACCTCAACAGAGTGCAGTGGAAATACATAGATGTACTAAAATAATTGCAGAGAAGATGGAATACCTGTGAATGGAATAGAATGGATGGAATGGATAAAATAGCTGAGCAGCTGGAAGATACTGAATAACATTAAAAAAAAAAAAAAGGAAAAAAAGAGGAAAAAAGAAGAAATGTGGAAAATAAGTATAAAAGAAAATAAATTTTGAAAAAATTAAGTGTAAAAAGGGTGGGATAAATCCTCCAGTGGTACAAAATGTAACATCATTTGAATGCAACAGACTTTCATCAGAAGCATGCTCTTACAGAAAGGTTACTCTGTTTCACAAAATACCTCTGTTCTGTATCCTTCATGATTAATGAGTAATTCCTCACAATGAGTCCACAGGAACAGAAGAAAACCATTTTTGGTTCCTGTTTTCACGGAGCATTGTCTTCCACTAACAATATAGTAGCAAAATACGGTCCTGATGCCCTTTTTACATTCTCCAATTTTCCTAGTTTAGAGACATTGCTAGCGTTTTTCCCTTCAGCTGTGATAAACAGAGCGCTTTACTGAACTGCGGAACCCCACCATATTTATTTCTGTCTTCTGTCCAGCATCTTATTTGTTCTCTCTTGAAGACAAAAGCAGAATATTACTGAAAAAGTTTAGCGAATTTACTTCTTTATTTCTTTTCCATTGATTCACTAGCAGCATATGAGTAGAAAGCAGAGTCTGAAGCTTCAGAGAAATGCAGCAAAGCACCAGGGATGTATAACTTCTGCTGAGGAAAGAGCTGAAATTTGTTGCCACATCCCTAACAGATCCATTTATGGATTAGGTAGAGATAATAAGAAAAGAGCAGATTCATACATCTGTTCTTTAAAATCAAACTTATGACCAGAAGTAATTTTGATTTATTGTGGAACAGTGGAAACCAGTTCCTGCAACCAGTAAACCAGACTCTCAAAGGAGTTAGGTCAGTACATCCCGCTAAAATGTTTAAGTGTATGTTTTAGATAGACTTTTACACAGTATTAATAACTGATAGTGTTAAATGGAGCATTACAGAGCATGTCATATCACTGCTTCATTGCTTCTGTTAGAACTCACATGGCAAAACCCAAAAAATTGCTGAGTCACATGTTGTCCAATTAGCCTCTTGGATTATTATCATTTTTATATTTCACATTTCTTGGAAATCTATCTATGCTAATCTATCTCTGACCAGTTGCAGATCTAGGGTTAAAATTGGGCTGATTTTCTCTCTATATTGAGACTTATAAAATACTCAAGTTCAAATAGGTAGATCACTGTATATACATCTTGTTTTTATAATTTTATATGAGTTATTCTGAAATTCACTGGGGGGTAAAGCTGTAGCATTTTGTTTCTCTAGCAATTTCAAGATTTTTGAAGAAGATGTAAAAGACCACATGAGACTACTCCTTACCTGCACCTTCTGGAGCAGCATAGTTTAAAGTATTGTGGAAAGCCTCTTTACCATAGGTTTTTTTGCAGACCAGCTAATCTAGGGTTGCTACAAGCTGTTAAGAAGGGTGGCGGTAGTGTTCTCCTCACTCTCCAGTCTTCCAGTCTGGAGACTACAGTTGTGTAGCTGAAAGAGAAGACAAATAAGGCTTAATAAAAATATGAAGAAATGGTGCAAATGTTCTCTCTGCTCACGTTTCCCCCTCTTATCTCAAAGGGAATCTGGACATATGGGATGTTCTATAGTACTGAACACTATACATTTGAAATTGAACAGAAAAATAGTTTCTTTTTGAAAGATAACTAACAAATGAAAGCTTGTGAGTTCATAAATACATAAGTTCTTGGAAAAGTTAGACTTTTTGGTTGTTACATTGACGATCTTTGGCAGCTTCTCTCTAGAAATTTCTGAAGTGTAGGAAGTGAGTTAAATTTAACTGGATGGGGCTAAAAGGCCTTTCCTTAGTGGCAAATTATTTTATCACAGTGTATATTAGAAGTTTGTTTCTTAACATTCATCTGAAACCTACAGTATTGAGCAAGATATTGGTCTAAATATGCCAATATTTAGGCCAAAGGCAGGGGAACAACTTCTATAAAATTGTACTTTTGCTAAGTTGTCCTGAGACTGCAAGATGAGCATTTTCTCTTTTTAACGGTTTGTTTTTCATTTCTGGGTAAAATAATCACTTCAGAAACTCACTTTCACAGCAAAATTGCATGCATTTTTCTTGTGGTTGTTCTTTACACTACTGTTATGAAAGACGAGGACCATGTGATCTTGGTGGGGAGCAGTAACACCGAAAATTTTGTTCTCAGACAGGGGCATTGCACTTCTCAAGTCATCATAAAAACTCATCACAATACCATGGTGTCAAGAGTGCTTGCATGTTTGGTATTTTTATAAGGTTAATGCTGATACTCCTCTGACAGTATTATTATTTATCTTTCTCAGGAAAAGAAAAAAGCAGAGACACAGGTTACAGATGTTATAGCATCAAGATTCAAAAAAAAAAAGTAATTGAGGCATGTTGACACTAACATGGCTTTTCTTGTTTGTCAGGTTCCCAGCAGAGTTAAACATCTCAGGTGGCATGTTGGTTTGAGCTTTGGCTGTAAATTAGCACTATTCAAGCAGCATCTGAAGAGCATCCCTTGCCTCTGAACTAAAATGGGTTTTAGAGTTGTAAGCCCATCTTTCTGCTTCACTTTCCACCAGCTCTTTAGTTTTGGGACCTGTGCTTCATAAATGTGGGCTCTTGAGCTCTGAGCTGACAGGGGTGAGATAATTTTGCAAATTAGAGGACATGATTATGGTTGGGTCCCTTCTATGGCCACTTTGTTGGTTTTTGGA
>OU383776.1:44463155-44536933 GCA_910950805.1 Acrocephalus scirpaceus scirpaceus
GGGGTTGCTATTCCCATCCCTGTAAACATAAAAGCAGTACCCAGTTGTTTAAGAGGAGAGACATGATTAGCTAGCATCATGAAAGTCTTCAGAGGGTAGAGGGGAAATCAAATCTATGTTTCAGCTGCTGACCCAATAACTGGGGAAAAGGAGTTCTCATTTTTTCCTGTAAGTTCTTTTCAAGTAAATTCCTCTTCCACTATAATCATGTTTACAAATTTGAAAATAGCTTTACCTGCGTCTTTACACCTGTTTCTTAGCTCTTTCTAAAGAATAAACTTCTATGAAGTAAATCAATGCCATAGACATTCGTAAGATTAGGCCAGATGAGCCTGAGGGAAATTTATGCAACAAACACAATTAGGTGGCAGTTTGTAGAGTACTCAAAATTTGTGAGCTCCAGATCTGAGACTGAAAAATAAATACATATATTTTAGCTATTTTTGCATTTCCTGGTTCATGGTTTTAATCTTTTTCTAAACATCATGGGAGGTTGGAAGCCTTCGTTTTTCCAAAAGTAGGAACTTGTTCTTCTGTTCTGACTCCTAGAATGGAGGCTTTACAAAAGGCTCAGGATTGATTATACTATGAAAATTGAAGAGCTGCGGCAGTGCAGACTGCAGTGAAATGGAACAGCTAAGGAGTACTGGTGGCATGCTGTGGGTGTCTGGCTCTGTATTTATGCTATGAGGATTTAGCTTGTGCTTCATTTCTCTCAGGGAGAGGATTATGGGCTTTGGAGTTTTGTACTGTGCCTGGAGTTTGTTTAGGTCTTGGATTTTTTTTTCCTTTTGGATAAAACACTGCAATTTCATGCAGTGCCTCTGCCAGAGCTCCAGACATGCCTGGGAAAGTTGTGAATGCCCTTTGTGATGCGTGCATCCCTGACACACATATCTGGAAGCAAGCAATATCTCTCCAAAGCCGTGTAGGTTTGACAACAGCATGACTCATGTCACTTTGCTTTGCTGTCACTCCTCTTACTCTCCACTTACTTTTCTGAATTAAGGGATCTTTAGAAAGCATCACACCAAGGTGACAGAAGTGCAGCCAGGTAGGAACTGCTTGCTGCTTCCAATGGCAATGTGTCCTCGGAGAGATATGGGAACCCTCTGCCCTTCCCAAGCTGTTCTCGGCAGAGCAGTCGGGTACCAGCTTGGCATGCTTCTAGGGGTAAGGATAGTGAGATTATTTTTGTGTCGGGCCTTCCTCCTCTGTTGTTACTAAAACATGCCACTGCAGTGATATAGAGAATCACAGGAAAGTTTTTTTTAATTTCAGCTCTTGCTGTGTGCTTTGGCTCTGTGAACTTTGCTTTGGCTTTCCCAGTGTGAGTAAATTTAAAGATCTCTTGTTTTTGTGGCAGAATACAAGGGATGACACCAGTGTGATGATTTTGGAACAAAACCACAAAAACCAGTCCAAAATTGCCCAGGAAGAGAAGTATTTTTCCTTCATTGCATGCAGTAAGTTGGAATACAGTACTAAAGTGAAAGTCTCCCAAAACCTTGAAAGTATTAATGCCTTTAATGTGGTTTTAATTTTACTATTGGTCTTATATGTGAAACTCTGCTCAGTCTGAATTTCACCTTTTGTTTTATAATTTAATTGTTGACATACAAACGAAAATAAAATCAAATTCCTTTTCCATATTCATAATGCCTCTGCAGTTCTGAAAAAACTTTACTGTAATAAACCAATGCAAATCTAAATTCTTTTCTCTTCTGCTAAGAAAATATTGTAATAGAAATCCAAGTAAATCTAAAGGATTGAGCATCCACATAACACCTTTTCAAGGGTAGGAATGGATTTTAAAGTCATGCATCTCAGTAAAAAAAATGCTTTCAGTTCCTCTCTGAGTGGCATTTTGCAGTCTGTAGGGTTTAAGTACTAACCTATCAAACATGGAGAGAGCTGAGATCACTGGTCTAAGTAATTTGTGGGGAGGAGACATCCCTTCTACCTTAAATAAATCTGAGCTTTCTTTGAAAGAACTGCTTGAATCAGAAGTGCTGGGCTGGCAGGAAGCTGAAACCACGTGTGATGTTTGATCTTAGAGGCGTGGAAACCATCAGGCCGACAAAGGTTTATAAAAGATGTATCTGCAGTAGGCTCAGAAAGATTCCAGTGCTGCAAATGAAGGTGTGGTTGAGTTTTCAAGGAAAGTGCTAGGTGTACTAGCCTTGTGCTAAGTCTTTTCTGGGATTCAGCTTGCAGTCAGGCTGGAGTCAGGGTCCTGAAGCAGATGAACTTGTGGTCTGAAAAGTATGGCTTCTCTCATGTTATATGTTTGCAAATATTTTCTATGCTGTTATCTTTTGACAGTCTTCTGAAATCTCTTATTTTACTTGCTGAGATAAAAACTTCTGCTACTGATGCAGGCTCCTAGTCAATCTTTCTTCTTCAAATAATTGTTGTTTTGTAGTTATTGTCTCTCTCTGCCACTGCTAAAATAAATCAGAATCCCCATCTCAATCCCTGTAGAGACAGGAACATTTAATTTATAGCAATTTCCTTTTCTCTTCATGGTTTTTACTAAACAGAACATGCTGGGTCTCAACCTGCGTTTGCATTTATGCTAAATTACAAGCAGAACAATCAATACAAGTCTCAGCTCATGCTGCCCACAGCTGAACAGCAGCAAAAAAAGAAAACTGCCAAGGAAATCTTTCCCATCCAGCCAGATTGTTTCTTGTTAATATACTTTACCAGATGGCATTTAGCCATCTATTTATTTATCATGGTGGTCTTGGAGTGCCTTCCAAGAGTTGTGGAGATGAAAAGAGGAGCTTATCCTTAGACAGCTTGTGAATCTTCCTTGCAAGGCAGTCCCAGATAGCCGCATCTCAGGGCAGGTCAGGACAGGCAGAGAGGGTGTCTGGGCAGTATCTCCTCTTTGAGTGCCCAAAGAGATGAGGATTTCCCTTCACACAGGACTGCTACTGATGGGACGTCCACTGGGGTGGTGATTGAGAGCCCTCATCTCTGACAATTGCAGTGCCCCTTGTCACGTGTGTGCCTGCTCTCCACCTCACTGACCTAGTGAGCGGATGGAAGGTGACTGGCTACAGGAGTGATCTCAGTGCTGAAAGGCTGCTGAGACTGAGTTCTGCTGTGACCATCCCAGCACCTGAGTGACATCCCCTCTGTCCTGCCACCCACTTGCTGAGCTGCTACTTGTGTGGGTGAAGGCACTGCTAGGTCTCAGTGCAGCCCTCCTTGAAGAGCACACATGGGAAGGTATTTGCAGCTTTTACCTTGGGACCCATGCTGAACTTAACATGCAGAAGAGCATCTCTGTGATCCTGCAGTTAGCAGCCGTATCCTGCAGAGCAGCAGAAAATGTCTGAATTGACAGGATTAATGTGACTCCAGGGGGTCTCCCTGCAGCTAATCAGAAGATGCTGGTCCTAATGAATGAAGCACAGTGGAGACAACTGGTACGCTAAAGGCAGTGAATGTCTCCTTTATTGTAGTTACAGTGCTAGTGATTAAAACATTACTCTGTGGGATGCAGCTAACTCACAAGCTAATTCTTGAGTTGAAGAAGGAACAGCTCATAAAATGTTAGCTGCTAATGTAATAGAAATCACTGCTCAGGACACTTGTATTTTTTGATCAAGGGTCATGCTGTAATTGATGCAGGTTTTGGGGACTCCAGCTCTTGTCTGTCTCTCATGCAGCTTCTACTCAAAGCCTGCTCCATGTCTCAGAAACAAGTAGGTTCAACAGAAATGAGATGAATTTCCCCTCCATAAACTGATGCTTATAATCCTGGCTGTGATTTCCTGTTATATCTTCCCTTCTGCACAGAACTTTATTCCCTACTGAGATGAAATAAAATGAACCAAACCATTGTCAAAACAATTCAAAGTGCTCTGCTCCTTTGAGCAGAGGGATCAGCTCTATAGCCTCCTTTGCCTATTAACTCCTTAAACTGCTGAAGAAATAGATGCAGGAAAAATGATAGTGTGTCTAATACTATATATTAAATTTAAATGATATGTTTGTTTTATTGGTAACACAACATCATATGCAACAGGCCTTTCTGTCCTGGCAAATGCCTCGCCTTAGAATAAATCAAAACCTCTGTGTACCTGCAGATTATTGGCCAGCATGCAAATGAGCTATTGAATAAACATGTATGAAATATCATGTAAAAAACACACAAAAAATAGGAGCTGCAAAGAATGGGCCCTCAGTCTCTGTTCAGTCATACGGTTAGACCAGACAAGCTGTTGGTTAAACCAGTGCCTATCACACTGAAGGTGCAACACAGCTTCCCTGAAGGCATCAGATTGTGGTTCTCTGCTCTAATGACATAAAATGTTTGTGGGTATGTTTGGGACAGAGTCCCTCATTAAGACACCTTGATGTAGTGGGTAGCCAACCAGCCAGGATCCTTGGTCAAACAGCAATTTAATGGTTGGTGAATTATGTATGTGTGTATGTATGTATGTAAGACCAGTAAGATTTGTTTATTTTGCATGTAAAGGCTTTTCTTTTTAAAAAATGTATTAAATTGTTGCTTCTTACAGAGCTCTCTTAACAGCTCCCATTCATCTTTCCCCAAAATGCTGTAAGTCCATGAAGGAATAGAAAAATCTATATTTGCATTTCACTTCTGAAAAAGGCTAAATATTATAATGGATAAGAATGTGTTTTTAGTAGGGAATAAAATGTTGTTATCTATCTTGTCCTCAGGAAAACCTACTTTTCTCCTGTCTTTTATTTTTAGGGGTTCTTTCCCACATTATCTATGTTATGCTAATTAGTTCCTAAATTCTACTTTCTCTCTTTCCTTCTCTCCTATTTAATTAACATGGTGGATGCTGTCTTTTGTCTTACAGTTACAATGAACAAGGCTCCTGTGAAAACAATTTTTTTAAAACCTTTTAAATTGAAATGGCATGAATTCAAAGATTGTCAGGCAGTTCTAGTAATTTTGTCACATGAAAGTTGCTTTGGAGACTCTTCCCGCAAAGCACACTTAAAACCCCCCAAACTAGCTTTTTGCTTAGGCAGCTACTATTGTGCAAAGGAACACAAAAAAAGCCAGGCATTAAAGAATAATTAAATATTTTCTAAATTTTGGCAGTTGCACATAGAATGTTGCTTTCAAGTGTGGATCCACTCTAATTCATACAAATGTCCTTCCTCTAAGGTATAAAATAAGCCTGAGATACAGACTCTGTTTTTAAAGATTGGTGCTACATTCCTGTCTGTGGTGTGTTTTCATAAGCAGTTTCCATAGCTTTTTTTCTCCATGCAATAAAATCCTTCTCCTCAGCGAGTGGGGTCTAGATATTTTGCTCGTGCAAGTCAAAGCACTTTCCTGGTTACCAGGATGAGGGGCTGGGGTGAGCAACATATCCAACCTCACTGCATCTGGATTTCTCGTCCATGTGGGAAACAAACCACAGGGTGGGGAGGAGAGCAGAGAAATGACAACCAGAGCTCAGCCAAGAGGGGGTGGACTCTCCTACTGCTACTTTGCTCTGCTACTTTGTTTTTGTGGCTCCTGTGATTCCCGACCCACCTGATTTCAACTGAATTTTCCATGGCTTTGCCTATTTGACTGTATCAGATGTTTTGTTCTCAAAGGCTGCTTCAGCTTCTGTGGTGTTTTCACTTCATTCACAGAGCCTTCTACCTGTGCATGTGTATTACACTGAGGTGTTGAGGACCTGTGGGGCATGACGTTTGTGGAGAGCATGGCTGTCACTCCACAATGAATAATTGTTATTTAAGTTTTCACTAAAAGACAAATCTGAGCAGATTGCACTAAAATGCTTAACAAGAGCTTGTAATAGATGCTTTGATTTTTTTTTTTCTCTAGCACTCATAAGCAGCTCAAAACCTCATTTTGGCATCTCCCGCTTTAAGTAGCGCAGGGTGCTGGCTGCAGAGCATAGTACCAAACACAAGAGATGAAATGCTGCAGTATGTTTCTCTCCACTTAGACTGCTAAAGCAGATGGAATTGGTTGTGAAAGAGGTCCAGGGTGAAGCTCCTCAAACTGAGCTATAGGCCATAACTGCAGAATTTCACTGATGCTAAAGTGTCTGATTTCAGGTAACAAAGTACTGCCTTTGCAAAAAGCACCAACAACTGCCCCAGTCGGTTTCATTTCCTATTTCCAAAATTCAGGCTGGCAATAAATCTCCTGGGCCTTGGTGGTGATACCTTTGTAATAGAATAATAACAGAGGGCAGTACTAAGTCAAGGCCTCAGTCCAGTCATTATCACAGTTACTCACATTCTGAAAAAGTATAACGTCATGAATATCTATAGTAATTTTTATTGCAGAAAAAGACATGGAATTTTTGAACTGCAGAGGTGCTTTGTAGTAAGTCTAAGATCTGCTCCAGACTTGTTTAACTGCAGATATGCTCTGCAGACATAACCTCATTTGATTCACTAGTAGTCATGCCACTTATGAAGTGGAGGCATTTGATTGCAGTGCCTGCAGCTTGTGAGGCTTGATTCAAAGCCCACCAAAGTCAAAGGATACTTCAAAGCTGAATGAAAGAAGTTTGAAGGATCCAGACAGCAAGGATCCCAAAGTAAGCTGTGACTACAGAATCAAGGTTGGAAGAGACTGTAGAATCACAGAATTAAGGTTGGAAAAGACCTGTAAGATTATCCAGTCCAACTGTTCACCTGGCACTGCTACTGAACCACTAAACCACATCACCTAGCAGCAGATCCAGATGCCTCTTAAACACCTCCAGGCATGGGGACTCCATCACCTCCCTGGGAAATCTATTCCAATGTCTATACATTTTCCAAAACAGGAAAAAAATTCTATAAAACAGTGCTTAAGGTTTGGAACTGTACTTCTAATAATTTCTATTTAATGGGCTTCTCCTTCCTTGACATATTTTTTGTATTACGATATTTGTTCCTTGGTCTCATATGTTAGTACCTTTAATTTATTCAAAAGTGAGAGTACTCACAAATATTCTGCACTGGGTATTTCTGGATTTCTTGCATTTCTAAATTAAAACAAATTCCTTTAAAGAACTGAAAATTTAATTTCATGTATATTCTAATTGAGTTATGCTTACTCAACAATGGAACACAATGCTTATTTGTCTTCTGTTCTATTTTATGTTTTATGTTTTCTCCAGGTTATCATGTTTCAATAATATGATGCAATCATACAGCAGATTAGCATGCATTGTAAAACTCTTGTTCTTTGCTCTTTTGAACAAATGGCCAGGATGTGGGTTAGTGTTTATCAGTGCAAACCCAGTGAAACCAGTGGGAAATGAGCATTTTATAGAAACACTTTCTAAATATCAGAATTGTGAGATGTAATAGGGCTGGACATGGTTCTTGGTTACCCTCACCTTCTGTAAGCACTTATAGTTGAGGAAAGGGGATGTAGGATTTCTGCAGCAAGCTGCCATTCTGATTGGGTAGAATGGTTACTCTCAGCTTCTTTTAAAGACAGTGGCCCAGCCACAAGGTGGCATGAAGTAGACTAGTTTTGACAGCAAAATATTGTGATTCTGACTAATTTTCCAAATCTTTTTCTTTCCTTATTAGTAAATTGGATAACAATGTGTAAAATGCCACATTATGTGAGTAGGAAGTCTTAGTTTTGACCTTTGCACATGGAGCAATGATCCATAACTAGGAGAAGTAGGTGTGTGCAGAATTGGGTGGTGTAACTCTGAAAAAATTGCTTTTTCCCTAGAGATTGGTGTGGCTCCCCAGAATGCTACAGCTGCTCCTTAATGAGCAGTTTTTGTAAAAATGGGACTGATCAGCATTCTTTTTGTCCACTGAAGGAGCTGTGGGAGAAGATTCATGGTTTTCCACATTAGAGGTCTCCTCTGTTTTTTCCCCAGGATGATGCATACCTTGGATGTCTATGCAAGCATCTAGTGAGCCTCTGGCTACTGTGATATCCTCAACATTTTTGCAGTACTATTAATGCTTCTGGTATTTACTGAATCATGTATTGAGTTATTGTTAATCAGATGGAGATACAGTATTCATCAAATGACCCAAGTTTCTTTAAAGATGATGCTAATTGTTAATGCAACAGCAGTAAGGAGCCATTCTACCTTGGACTCACCCTTGAAGGTATGAAGAACCTTCTTTAATGTTGGAAGCCAGGATTTAACTGAAGTAATTTTGTCATTTTTTTACCTACGGGTTGTTAATATCAGGTAAGATCCTGCTAATTATTTAAGTAGGAACTTGTATGATGTCTCTTTAAGCAAGCTTTCACTTGGGCTTACACAATAAAAGCTTACACTTTGATTTGTGCAATGCAATTCTACACAGTCCCAAAAAGTTGGAATTACTTTTGTATCTAGTACCTCTTTACTCTGTGAGTTGATCTGCCTGTGCTCTCTGGATGGGGAAGGGGAACTTGGAAAATTGGGAGCCATGTCTATAGACCATCACCATACATTTAGCTAGAGTTATCTTCAGGGAGTGGAAGAAAGTGCTCGATGAAGCTAAATTTGTTAAATTTAATTTGAAAGATCTCATGTTTGTACAAGTTATTGCATTTTCTGTGTTCCAGAAGTAGTTCTGCTATCTTTAATACCTAAAACTTTAGCAATTGTACTGTATTTGAGTCCTGTAACTTTAATCATGGCAGAGATACTGTGAATTATCACCTATTTTGCAAGGATTGCAGTTAGCTGTTTTTTATAGAAAAATAAAGCAAAATTTAATCTGTATTTGTCTGTAACATTATCTTTTAGATAGTCTGTTTCATAGGCATTTGGGCACTTTGCATGTGGTAGTTACTGTGGCCCAGTTCCTGGCAGTGTCAAGGCATGTACTTAGCATGAGTGAGGTAGTGGAGCCATCAACTTTCACATCAAACCATGAACTTACAGCGATTTTTTTTTCAATACTGCCAAGGCTGAGATAAAGTTCAGTGATTTACATTGAGTCTGGTATCAATAGTATTGCTGATTTTTTTCAGAGATGTGCCAGTTCCTGTAGTTCCTTTTGGAAGTGAGAGCATGAAGAAATTGTGCTCTGCTTGATTTCATCAAAACAGCATTTGATTGAGGACTGGACCTCATGCTGTTTTGATAGGTGTCATGGCAGCTGAGACAATTTGGCTGCAGAGGGATCAGAGCTGTGAAATTAGATTCTGCTTATTAATTGAGATTGTTCTGAATGCCACCAACATCATTAAAATAAATGAATTCTCTAACACTGTGAAAAAAGGGGACTAGTGTTTAGTCTCTCTCAAATATTTAATAATTATTGATGTTTCCAATATTCATATCATTGACTTACAGGATGGATTGTAAAGAAGGAAGAAACATTTAAAAAGAGACTACCCTCAATGTAAGGAAGAGCAACTGAGAGCTGCAGAAGCCTTAGACTAACTTCCTGCCTATTCTCTGCTACAAGAAAGATCTGAAATTGTAAAAAGATAGGGCAATATTGCAGTACAGCTTGACTGAGACATTGAAGTGTTCCTTTTCATCTAGAAGTTGAATGAAATGATAAGGATAAATGCAGCTTCAGATGTAGCTAACCTGATGAAGTTTTATAAGCATTCTCAGGATATCTTCTCCATGAATCATTAATCTCTGGACTGAAATTAATTGATGATGTAACTTGTAATAAAAACAAGAAAGTTTTTATCTCAGTTTTATGTCAAGATGATTTTAAGCAGACAATGATTACACTGTGTCCTGGTACATGAGCTGTAAGAGCACAGGTTGGACTGTTCTAAAAAAGAACTGGAGTGGTATACTCAACAAAATGGGATAATTGCAATCCAGTGAAACAAGCTCCCTGTAAAATCAGAGCTGCATTCAGTCAGGCAAAGTAAGCAATGACATCTTCATAAAAACACTCACATCTGAACTGATGTTAGAAAGCTGAGTATCCCCGTTTCCTGAACCAGACTGTTGCGGTGAAGGAGCAATGCGGAAGCATGTCCTTGGTGCAGCACTCAAGTTCTTACATCTGTCCTCGAGCAAGACGAGTCCCATTACATTTTTTTCCTGCTAGGCTGTTTCACTTTCTTGAAATGTTGGATGAACATCTAGGAGCAGAGTGTTAGGAAAAGATGTGCTGTTCACACTTGGATCTCCACAGATCTAGGTTTGCAGTAACCAAAGGAAACTTTTAAAACATGCTTTTTCATGTAGTATGTTCATGTAAGAAATGACAGACGGGTTTGGTTGCTAAGAGGAAAAACAGAAGTGTGAGGAAAGACGTGTATGCAGACCCCTCAGTCTTACTGTGATGAGTGTGTTGGGACCAGTTGGGAAGCAGGGGTGTTGGGACCAGTACCTCTGGAGAGGAGATCTGAAGGCCTGTAGTGGAAGGAGAAAGAGGCCATCATGAATGGACATTTATTGACCCCAAAGTCAGAAGCAGGAGATATGAAGGTGATGAACTAAGCTGGGACTTTCCCTACTCACAACAGAGCATGCTTGTACCATCTCTGCTTGCCACCACAACTGGTAACAAAGCGAGGCCTCTAGAGACAGCAAGGATGAGTAAGAGAAAGGTATTGCTTCTTGAGAGCCTTATTTGAGGACTCGTGTTTTTCAAAAAACTAGAAAAGGAAAAACTTTTGTGCTAAAATTAGCTGAGCAAAATTGAAAGATCTGTAGTAGTTTGTATGTGTGGTAAGAAATCATATATGTCAGTTTGGTATCACTGTGCCATGCCTAGCTAGCACTAACTTACTAGAGTCGGTGTTTAGGGGATCTTTGCTTCTTCTCTGCTCCTTGATGAAAAGCAGCACCACCACACATAAATCATACTGCTTGTCTGGTCACCAGGTCCTGAGTGAAGTGGTGCCTGGTTCATCAACACAGTGGCATTCCCCTTGAAAATTTCCAAACTTAAGTCATGCTGCAATTTTTTGGCAAAGTACTATTTGCTAATGAACCCTGGAAGAAAAAAGCAGGTTTTTCCTACAAGCAGCTCACTGTCTGTGGTCCTCTTTTGGAAAACTGCCTTGATGAAGGGTGTGAAAATCTGGCTTTGTCCCCTCTGTCATTGATGCAAAAAGCAAATTTCTTTCACATGCGTGGTTGTTACAGAGACCAATGACAAATGTTTTCCTGGTTCAGATGTCCTGGGTTTAGACCTTTTCAAATGTGCACATCTCTCTTGTGTCTCCCCTGAAGCTGAGAACTGCAGTGACAACACACCTCATTTTTTCCCTTGTTGGTCCAAGGCTGAAAGGTTAAACTGATCTAAATGCATAACCAGGCCCACGACCTAATGGCAGCTTCACACATTTAAGGGTGAATGTATATGGATGTGAAGTGTTTGCTCAGGGAAAGCACTCCAGGTTTCAGCCTGTGGACTCCCCTTCAGATACACTGGAATGGGAATTTCCATGAGTAGAAACAGCTGGATCAAACTCTCTGTAAGTAATTAACACACAGGAGAGACGGTTGTGCTTGCACTTTATCAAGCCTCTTGGTAAGATTATGTACTCCAGATAATGAATCATTACATTTCCCTATACACATAATTACCTCTACTTTCTTGCTCTCCCACCTCCACACATACAAACAATTCATACACTTGTATTTACAGAGTAATTACAGAGTACATAGGCTGTGATTAAAGGCAATTAAACTGTGTTACCCTAATTACAAGAAAAAACCAAAACAGAACAAAATACCCCCAAAAATGAAAACACAAGCAGGAAACCATACCACTTCTTTAACTGAATCAAATCCCTTTCTCTTCAGACTAATAGAAAGAGAAAAAAGAAACTCAAATATTCTGTGCTATGAGCCTGGCAATAAAATGAGAATGTCACCCAGCCCAGCAGGTCCTTGGTTGTAAATTATGTAATATATAGGACATAAGTCAGAAAGCAGTGTTACTTGGGACAAGATGAAAGAAATGCTGCATCTCAAAGTTAGAGCACCATTTGGGTTTAGTTACCTTCCACCAAATAAAAGAAGCTCCCGCAGGTATAGCTTCAGTGGAAAACACCTTATCCCACATGAAGTGAATACAGGTATGTTTGCCTGCTGAAAACCCTTACTGGCTTTGTTTACATGAGGTGATCTGATGTGGCTCTTATAAAAGGAGCAGCATTTTTCTCTCCTGCTGAAGTCTCACATTCCCCCATGATATTTTGATATATGACCTGTATGTTTTCCATGTCAGACTGCTCTGATGCTTTCCTTCAGAAATTTTGGGCTCAAGGCACTCCAGACTACTGGCAAATGAAGTAATTCTGTGGCATGGGGAGAGCAGGATCAAACGGAGTAATTCTGCATTTTCTTGGAAAATACTCTTGGGCACCTAGTGTGACTCTTGAGGATGGTCCTGCTGAGGGTCAGGATGATCCTTGTGGGTTCCTTCCAACCCAGTTTATTCTGTTATTCTGTAACCCTTTTGTCTGGGCTTTATAAGGCAGGGTAGTAAGAGTAGTCAAAGAAGGAAGGTGACATTGAAAGGACAAATTGCTCAGATTTATTTCATCTGGCACCAAAAGTGTGTAGAAAGTGCCTCTCACTTTTGCTGCTAAAAGTCAGTGGTGAGACTACACTTTCAGCCTTTGGCTGACAAACACTGCTAAGAATGATTCCTCATTAGATCTAAGTGTGGGCAGAGGGTGATGGTTGGTTGACTTTTTTATGTATCAGTGGGGCAGCTGAGAAGGCCTGTATGTATCTTCCGTACCCAGCGCTGGACATGAAGTGCAACACAAAGGGCTGTTGTTTCCACATCTGCAATTCCAGCTACTGTAAGATCTGCCTGAAGAGGTCCTGGACACTAGCTACAGCAGTAGGTCAAGCTGCTTTCTGCTACAAGAGGATGACTCATATCCATTGTCTCTATGGATGTCAATGGAATTTTCTCTGCTAGTCATACTAGGACACCACACTTATTGCTGTGGGCACTCTCCAGACCTGTCTTTGTAGAAGTGGATGTATTGCCTTGTGTTTTGAAGTGCTTCCTCTACTAACAACCAGGAGAAATTTAGTGTGCTTAATGGAAGTCTTCATGTTGAGAAAAGAAATGAAGTAGATGTGGGACATAGCAGAGAAGGATCAGAAGCACAAAATCCTAGGGCTGTTGAGGAAAAAGTATGTCATAGCAGAAGACTGGCAGGAAAGACTGGGAGGATACCAGACAGAGAAAGGGCAGATATTGAGATGAACAGAGACAGTCTGGTGGCACAGAAGTAGGGATGGCTTTGAGCTATTGCAATGTGCTTATTGTTAGAGACTGTAAAAGATCTCAGAGTCCCAGCATCCCTATTGTGTCAAGCAACAGGGAGTTAAACACCTGGATGTCTTATAGCAGCCAGCTGAGGCTGCTTCAGACTTGTGTTCTATCAAAGTGAGTATGGATAATAACTCTCCAGACCTTCACACTGCTTTTAACACTGCTACTGGGGCCTCTGTAGGAGCCCAGTGAATGACCATGAGATTATATCACACACTTGCTTCTCACCAGAACACTTTGCAGCTAGTGGCGGGAAGTTAGGGCTCATCGTCTGACCTTATTCTAGCGTGTACTTTGTCTCTACAGCCTTCTAAGTTAGTTTGAAGTAGTCATTACAGCAGCATTTCCTATTTGTTTAAGAAGAAAAAAAATATTTCCCTGGCTGCCTGAAATTCAGAGCGTGATTCAACTTTCCTGCAGACCATGCAGCTTTGGATCACCACAGTGCCAACCTCAACCTTCAGTATCTGGCCTGAGTAACAGTGTCTCATTAATTAATACACAAACTGTGAAATGGGATTGAAGCCAGGTGGCTTGAAATTCTGTAGCCTTTGAGGGGAAATTCTGCATTGTGTAAGGCTGAATATGCTGATGATCCCAGCAGAAGAGAAAGTCTGTCTCCAGCTGAAACTATGCCTGGGATGAAACTCTTCTGTTTGAGCCTGCAAGGTGATTTAGGCCGGTGCAGAGTGCCATTACCTGAAGTGCAATTTAGCCAGGAAACAAACCTCCACTTACAAAAAGCACTTGATGATCTTTAATTATCACAGCAGGTCTGGACCTCAGCTTTCAATCTATCAGGTATGTGTTTGCCCTCTGATATCAGGCTGAGTCACTGGCTGGATAAAGAGGTCAGAAGAAGGAGAAGATTTGTGCTATGTCAAAAGACAGAACCTCTTCTTTCAGAGATCCTCCATCTGGATGGTGATTGGGACCATTCACAATTAGTAGTCTGCATCTCTTGAAAGCAAATTCACTCGTGCTGTAGGGTCACTTGTAGCATTTGTAATGCTTTCAAAATATTTGATAATTGCTTATTTGTGCACCAAGAAAAGACCTATTGGACACTATACATGTTGTTCTGCATATTTCTTTACCAAGTCCTGTGTTACAACACAAATTTTTATTTGAAAAATATTAATAAAGCTCTTGTGTTCCTCAATGCATAGGAACAGTTTCCTGCTCTTCCATACCAATACCTTGTAGAGTAAGTTCATAGTCAGTAAATAAAAAAGGAAGCAAGGTCACCTTCAGGCTTGCTGTGGTATCTAGAGTGAAAACTGCAGAATTTATGTTGCAGGCCCTTTGCTGAGGTGGTGTGATCTTTTGCCAAATGGGTCATAGTGTGACAAAGGCTCAGGCTTTTTAGATCACACATAGCCTGAGTCTTGCTGGGGCAGTAAAGCAGGCTCAAGGTTAACAGACTTGGTTGCAGAATGAGCAAGAGCCTCGGGTGTCAGCCTGGTCAAATAGATAACTTGTGCTCACAGCTATCCTCATAGTCTAAATTACACATGCATTCCACAAACCCACTGTCCTAGGGTGACATTATGATGTGTGTATCCCCAGTCGTCTGTTGGGTGCAAAGGGGAGGGGAAACACGGTTTGTTTTTCCCCAGGAAAACTCTGCTCCTTGGAGTGACCTTGGAAGCGGGGGAACACAGTGAGAGAGAGAGAAGCTCTGCTTTTTTTTTTTTTTTCCCCCCCTCTGGAAGTTAGTTAATGGTAGTGTAGTTAGCTGTAGGTCTTGTAGATAGCTGAAGTCTTTTTTTCCCTCTTTTTTTTCCTCTTTTTTTTTTTTTTTCCTTTTTTTTCCCACTCCTCAGAACTGTTCCAATCTCTCTGGACTGAGGACCTGGGGGAAGTGTCGGGGGGCCTCCACCTGGGACCCACCCCACCAAGACCAGCCCTGTGTAGAAACTCCTTTTTCTCCCAGCACCAGAGGAACGGAGCAACGAAACACAGTGACTATCTTTGAGGGGAGGACTTTTTCTCTAAGTTTGTCATCCCTCCAGCGCGGCACGAAGCTCTTGTCATTGGGTATTGTGCTGGGAGTTCTTTGCCTGTTTAATAAACAGTTTTTTCCACTTCTGTCTGAGGAAGTCTTTTCCCGAACCGGCTGGGGGAGGGGAGGGATGGCCCTGTAGGAGGTTTTCTCCCAAATCTGCCTGAAACCAGGACACCCACATATAGTAAATGGGAATAATGTCAGCTGCAGACAAAGCCATTAGGCTAATTTTCTCAGTGCATATGGCATGTCAGCAGCTGGCAAACTGTTTGCAGGAGGGCTCCTAAAAGTGCTACCATTAGCCAAATTATTGTCACGGATAATCAGAGATCAGTTTCCTTACATTGCCAATGTAATGCACAGTTTGGTTAGGGTTTGAGATGCGGAATTTAATTGCAGCAAGAAAGCTTTTTCATTTTACAGGGATACAGTGATAAAATAGTTTACCTATGATTGGTCAAGGACTTTCTTACCTGTGTTAAATCTGATATATGGAAATAAAAGCTAGAATTTATTTCATTGGTAGCAGTTGCCTAATCCCTTCATTTCTTCTACAAAATACAATTTGCTCACTGTTTTGTCACCTAAACTATATGACTAATGTTCTAAATTAAAACACTGCCCTGTTATTCTAACAGCCAAAATTTTCATGACAGTTATAAGTATGATGCTAGAGGACTAAAATTAAAAATATCCCTTTCTTTCTCTTTCCTCTGAGCTCTTCAGTCCACAGGGATTGGATCCTATATGACAAAAATGTGCTGGGCTTAGTCTGGTTAAATCAAAAGGGAGAGAAAGGGAAAAGTGGATGGGAGGCATAGTTGCATGTGTTATGTGTGTTGTGCTATTATGTTTGAAAGGCATTGTTGTGGAGAAGAGGAAGTTTGTGGGTTACATAGAGCACGAATCTTGGTCAGTTAATGAATGTGACTGGGGTCAGGGGAGCAGTGGGGAACACTCCTGGAAGGGTGCCGAGCAGCACTGAGACACAGGAGCAAGGAATGAAGAGAGGGTTCCACCTTGCTTCAAGGATCCACCCAGAAATGCTTTTTGGGGGCTGTCTTCAGGTTAGGTCTTCCTTGTTTGGCTTTCAAATGTAGTGTCTAGTGCCACAGCTGTGACTCAGTCTAAGCTACAAACAGTTCTCACCTGGTGCTATGTATTTACTGATATCGAAAATTTCAGACCTGTGCATTCATGGTGCAGAATAGCCAGGCTGAACTCCTCAGTGTCTATTTGATGGCATAACACTCCATACATTTTGAGTGATGACTTGTTAGTCAGCTTGCCACCTCCTGTGCAGTGTTGTGTGACATTCTCATGTGTGAGCTCTCATTAGATGATGGGGCGATACACAACGAGGCATCCTGCAAGCCCCAGCCAAAGAAGGCTGCATAAATTACTGCTTAAAGCCAGGCAGGGAAAGATCTTAAAATACAAGCTCAGAAAACTTAACACATTGGGTTGTGCCTGTAAGGGCAAGATATTGATAGAATAGGACTTGTGCATTGCTTTAAAGGTCTTCTCCAGAACTTTAGACACTGGGCCAAATTCAGCTCTGTTGTGCCATTGATCTCACTGCCACTGTTACATATTATAATTGCCTGGGCTCCTTGAAATGGATGTAGGGCAGAAAATAAAAATACCATCAGGTTCAGAATGTATACTGCTGCAACACTATTTGGAAAGGTCTGTTTGTCATCCTGGCCCCTAGTGTTCTCATGGCTATTTTGATCTTCAAAAGACTTTACAGGTATTGATCAATCTCAGAGTGGACCTGTAAAATAGTTTCAGTGAGTAACTATCACCTCTGCTGCAGAGGCTGCAAAACTGAAACAAAGGAGTTTCTACTGCACAAGAAGCTGAATTGGCCACTGTGAGATCCTGGCTTATCCACTGTGGCCTCAGACCTCTTGATCATACCTCTGTCAAATAAAGTATTCTACTCCTTGCTCCTCTAGCAAGTATTTCTTTTGGATTAATTGTTGATGCTGTAGGACACTGAATTCAATATTAATCTATTTTTAATAGAAGAAATACCATCTGGAGTTAGCTCAGAGCAACTGGCTAAAGTTACCTGAACCAGATTGCACTCGTCTGTCTCTATTTATGAGGAGAAGGGTGCAGGAGAGCATATACACAACCAAACAGAAACTTATGAGTTTTATTTGGAATGTAATTTTAAATTATCTTTCAGCACTTTCTTTACTGGATACAAAACAAAACTCTCTGTACAAAGGTATGAAATATGCACAGAATGATCTCTACTGAACGGTGCAAGAAGTTGTGTTGGGACAGATAATGGGAACCTACCAGATCACTCATCTGTGATCTGGTAAAGAACCACAAAACATTTGCAAGCAGCTGTTTTTTGCTGAGAAGCAGTTTTGTAGTAACCTCAACTGAGTCAAATTCTTTTATGTGGATGAAAATAGGGGGAAGTGAAAAAAACAGGAAAAGGAGTAGAAAGGTCAGTGTTTGGAACTGACATTTTGGAAAAGGTGCTGGTTTCAAAACATAGCTGGATTTTACTTAGAAGAAGAAAACCCAGTCAAAATGAGTCAAAAGCCACTAATCTGTGGCTTTTAAAATTGTTTCCTGGAGAATTCTGCTACCTATGTGTTAGCCTTTCTGTTGTGGGGCATACATGAGGACATCTCACTTTGGAAGTTTTGATGTTATGGAATTGATAACTTGCAGATACCAAGATGTGTCTTCCAAGAAGAACTTTTGGCTGGTAATAAACTTAGTAAGTTTGACAAATAAAAAAAGTTACCACTCCTACGGCAGAGAATGGCAGTTCTGGTGTAGGTGGTGTTTAAAAGGGATATTTCTTATACTGATGCACCCTACAGATGTTTGTAATTTCATCTTTCACCTAAACTAATGCCCAGAGACAGCTAGTGCAAACCTTTCCTTTGAGTTCCCTTTTCAAGGTTCAGATGAGTAGTTTCCATTTGGTGATGATGAGAGATCTTTTGCAGCCAGATTACTACATTGAGTGTTTCATGTGTGTTTTGAGGATCCATGCTAATTATGGCACTGCAGAGTTACTTAAAACTGATTTTAAGGAAACACTTATATTTTAAATTAATTGGGGTAAGTCCTGAGTAGTCTGATAATGGTGGAGAAATCTCTCAATAAGTAAGACTTGATGGTTTGATTAAAAACACTTTTCTATAAAGCATGAAAAACTTTGAAGTCAGAATTAGAAAAAGCTAGATATAAGCTACCAGTAATCCTCTAAGTCTTTTCAGGCTTTATAACTCAGAGTCTGTGAGGTTTTTGACCATATTTACAGCAACTGAATTTGTTGGCAGGATATTTTAAAACTAAAAATATGTGAAGCTGGCAGCCTAATACATTCATTCAGATATGGTGATGAGATCTCTGGATTTAATAATTACATTCCCAGCAACCACAATTATAAAAGTTATGCTTGGAGATAGTCATGTAAGGCAGATATAATTCTCTGTTGTTACTTGAATTTCAACTGGCTCTGTATTATTTAAGTTGAAAAAATTAATTAAATGCCTTTCCCTAACATTAATTTCTCTGAATACATTTTTTGTCTCCATTATTCTTCTCTTTTTGGGAAGTATCAAATAAAATATATTAATAAATTCAAAAAAAGAGTGTTTTATTAAGGGTATTAAGGTGGAGAGTATAGCTGAACATAGTACCAGAGGGAGGAAAAAAGAAAACCAGGTTTTTCTTTTAGAAAAAAAGAACATTTTTCCTTTATTTTTTTCCTTGAAAATAATATCAAAGGATCCTTGCATTAAAATAGGCTTTTAGATTATGAAAGGGAAGAAACTACTCAGAGAGCTGCTTAAAAAAGATGATGGTATATTGGTAAAACAGAATTAAATGTATCTTTTCTTTTAGTGCCTATTTGCTTGTTTCTCAATAGAGTAAGAGATATGTGAATCTTCAAAAATGGTGACATGCATTTGAATCAGAGCACAGGCATCAACTTTCTTCAAGGATCTGGTGAGTTAAACGTCACTCAGCAGCAAATAGCATCTTATATTTTTGCAGAGCTGATGGATGATTGATTCATCCAGGGTCTCACAAAAAGCTAGTGCCAGGGTCCACTTGCTGTAACCATTTGTAGGCAATCAAAGTGGTGTAAATGGGCAGCATATTAAAGTAACCTTTCAATGTGATTGAGCAACCTCTGGTATTGCACTTCTCTTAGTAGTGCCACTCACATACTTCACTTGATATCAAGTGAATTGCTAATGCTGAAATTTCAGTGAGTAGAGATATTAATTAACCACAAAAGCAGGAGTGCAGTGAGGCAGGGATGGATAAAGAAGACCTGTGATCTCTTGGAGCTCACAGGAGCTCCTTTGAGTGATGTTTTTCTTGCACAATGTTTCTCACATCTTATTCTCTATTATCCATCTTACTAACCATGTTTGTTTCCTCTTTTTTTTTTTCTTTTTTTTTCCTCCCATCAGAGGTTGCGCTTGTGAGCCCAAAATGACAAGACTAAGAACAAATACTGTAACTCCTAGAAAAAAGACCCTAATCCAAACTCCCCAGACATTGCAACCAGCAGAAATCTCCTGATGCTATTGAAATATCTTTCTCTGATAGCATTTTGTTCTTTCTGCTGGGACTCATTTCAGAATTTAACTCAAGCTTAAAGTAAAGAAGAAGCTTCCCTTGTTCATCTTAGGCAAACACTGCAACATTTTTTTTTACCAAAACTACCACAAATGTGAAAGGATCTTTCTTTCCATATTGCTTCTTCAACACCTGGTGTTTGGTCTCAGATGGAAACTGATCCTCTGCTCACTACTTGGTTGCTAAGTGACCCATGCAAAATCTCTGAGCTGATTTTCTTTCTCTTGTATTTTGTCTGTGAATGAGACCAGGTAGTCAAAAGATGGATTTCATTCAAAAAACATGAGAATCTTTTTCTATACTGCTTTCAGGTCTGTGAGGGAGAATTGCATTCTGCCTGCAAAACAGGGCTGATATGTGACAAAGATAAGCAGTCCTCACCTTCAGTGGTCTAACTCAATTTTAGAGGAAAGACAAGATCATAAAACATGGAGGACAGTCAAAGCCCATTCTCTTTCTGGAGGGACAGCTGATTGATAAATGGCTGCTGATTTTGCCCATGTGTGTTTGATCTTTAAATAAAGCCTTGGACTAGGGATAGCTACTGAGGTAGGAGAGCCAATTAGGTTTAGCAAATGACTTTATGTATTGGTTTGAGGGAGAAAAAGTGGGTAAGGAATAATTCACTGCTAGTATTCATAGTCTCATATTTTTCTTCAGAGTGGGTTTGACCTGTCTCTTTCCTGTTTAAGGATTTCATTTGATTGGGAAAGTAGTGACACTGAGAAGGCAGCAACCTGTAGACACACTTGTAACCAGGAGATGGTGTATATTCACAGCCTCAAATCATGCTGAAAGGCCTGAGGCTCTCAAGCCAGCTGTTTGCAATGTTATGCTCTAGTAGGACCTGAGAATTAAAGAATTATCTGCAATGCAGATCAGATTGTTTTTCAGGGAACATAAAAAGTCACAAAGTACAAGCAGGTGCAAGGTCCAGTCAAGAGGACTCTTCTGTGGTCTGGATATGAGAAACAAGACTGCCACCTGAGTTAACTCACTAAGCAGATCTATCATTACCATTTTACCCTCTATTTTATTAAAAGGGGCAATGAAGCAAAACACTGCCAAAATGCATTGTATTAACAGAACATTGTCACAGCATTACCTTATAATGGGAAGTGAAATCTGAGCCAATGCACTATGCTTTTCCTCAATAATACATTGCCATCAGTAGTTTTCCCTGCAGAGAAGCTGCATCTTCATACATCCCATGACAAAGAAAATAGTCTGGCACAGAGACAGTGTCATCCTTTATCTGAATCACATAGACCCTTTTAACCAACAGGAAAAAACCCTAGATTACTTTGTTTTTGTTCTTTTTAAATGTGGGGCGCAGCTGTGTAGATTGTAGGCAACAACTGCCTGCTCTGCTGCAGCATCCTGCACAGCAAGAAAACTAAACACTGTCACTCCTCTCCTTCATTTTGAGCATTGGCTTGTGCATTGGGAGGATCAGTGTGCGTCTGCCTGGTTGTGAAACACTCACTGGATCATGATGCGAGTCTGGCAGTAGCACTGCAAAAGGGTTTGGACTTGTGATTTGCAATTGATATCTTTCACTACCAAATCCCTGGGCACTGCATGTCTTTAAATTAAGACACATGCCTCAAGGTCTCCCAAAAATAATCACTAGCTCTGGAGGGAAGTAACTTTTCAGTTTAAAAGTTTTATGTCACTATGGCTTTGATGTTGCCATCTGGCAGAGCCCGAATGACTATAGATTACTATGAGACGCTTACTATCTAACAGGCTTTGCTGAGCAGGTGTCTCAGTGTAAATGTCTGTCTGAAGGTGGCAGAATGAAGCAGTGCTGCAGGGTGACAGAGTTCATTCAGTTCCCAAAGGAAGTCTACAGGTGAATTTGGCAGTCAACAGTAAACTAAAAAACACGGTTTCATGTCAAGAGCTATTCCAAGGAAGCAAAGAAAATTCAGTTGGTTTTCTTTTTTTCTCATGCTTCTAATTCTCCAGATGTGTTTCTGATTATATGAGGTCCAGTGAAAGTGGAACCTTGATCCTTGCTAGAAACAGAAAGAATTATATTGTGACAAAGGGTTTCACAGAATTACTAGACTGATATAAAGATAGAATTTCTAATATAATCTCAGTTGTGCTTTCTTGCATATGGATTCTGATTTTCATTTAAACTGACATAACTTTTTTTGTTTGGACACCTGACACTTCTTTGTAGGCATCAACAAATCTTATGTATAACTTGCATACTATTTATTTTTAAATAGACTCCTGTCTGACCTGCTTTTTAGGATTACTCAGTTGTAATAGGTCCAACAAAGATTATGATAACAACACAGAAACATTGTGAGGTGAATATTGAGGTTCTTATGTTAACATAGACCTGTGTGGAAAGCTGACAGGATATCCTGAACAAATTACATTTCTAATTTCACTTTGGCACATTTGAGAAATTTGAACAAGATCTGTAATCCTTTTACATTCATTCAAACTCTACCTGAGCTGTATCTTATAGTTTAAAAAAAAACCAAACCAAAATTTTTTAAAAAAGGAATGACATGAATCACTGGAAAAAAATTGGTCTGTATTCAAATCAGTACAGTAAGAACCAATTTCCAGTATTAATGAAATAAATTCAAAGAAATCAATGGAAGTGAAGAACCTACATACCACTAAGGTTCTGGGTGTTAAATTTTGCCTTGCATTGTCTTGAGGAGTTTATACAGGTGTGGAACATCAGAGAAACAGGCTGGTGTACTGATTTTCATGCAACATGAACAACAGTGAAAGAAATATTTATTATTGAACATCTATTTACAGGCCTCTGAAGTCAAGAATTGAAAACCAATGGCAAAAATATGTATATAAAATACAAAAAAGGTTCAGCTGAAAGCAAAGGGCATGAGGAATTTCAATGACAGTTGAAATTTCAAACAAACAAATAAATAAATAAATGAAAATGCCACAGCATTTGTGGATTCCTTCCCCTCTCTCCATTTTTGGATCCAGGCTATATAGCATAGTGCTTGTTATAATTAAATGAATATTAGTATTTTATATATTTTATATATATGTATATAGAAATCATTGTTGTGCTATCTCTCAGGCTTATTTGCATAATTTTGTCTGCAGGCAGAATGTGTCAGTCACAGGAGGCAGCTGAAAGGCAGCTGGGTTTAATGCCCAGCCTGAACACACATTTGTTTGGTCTAGCTGAGGATGGCAAAGTGTCCTCCCCTGTGACACTGGTGGGTATGAGCTAAGAACACCCAACAACACACCAGGGAGACAGAGTTGGGGAAGGGAACTGGGACAGCTGTTAACACCCCTCTCTCCTGTTCTAGAAGCAAGATAAGAGCCTTGAAATGGGAATGGCTTTTTAACATCCTCTCTACAGCTCCTCTGCATTCCCAAAGTGGGTTCCAGAGGTGCTTTTTACCAGAAGATTAAAATGACCTTGCCAATGGGGCCACTGGATGAAAAGCTGCCTATAACAGTGCTCCAGCCTGGAAAGATGCAACAAAACCCCTCAGGTGTTCTTGGGTGTTTACTTAGCAGGAAGCAGTGGAGGATGTTAAGCAATCACCATTGTGCATATATGCATTATAAATGCAGAGAATTCAGAGCACTTCCTGTGATGCCAAATGTTCACAGCTCCTTTTACTTTTCAGTAAGGGTTTTTTCCTTGCTGTTCAACTGTTTATGGGCTTTGCTCCCTTGGTGTTTGGGGGTTGCTGCTGTGCCTAAATTCTGCTAAGGCATCAGGACAAAAGTTCCTTGATGCCAGCAAATACCTTCCCAGTGCTCATAATAAGAGAGGAAAAGTTAATTAAATAAAAGTGAATTAACACTTTCTAAATCCAAAAGTTTTTTGATCACTGTAGAATCTGAGATCCTGTGGAATTAGAAAGACTTATTTACAAAAGAGTAAAGAAAAGCTGCAGAAAATTGGTGGCACTAATCGTAAGTGACAGGGATGGGGAGTTTGGAGCTTAACTCACCTCAGCCTTTCCCTTCCTATAATTTGTTCTGTGTAGAGCAGTGCGAATGCTGATTTAGCACAATTTCTGTACTCACTGGATACCGGTGGGGGCAGCCTTCCATGCATTACATGGATTCTGAGGGGTCATGTACTTCTTTCTTCTCTTCAGAGATGGAGAAATCCTTAAAGGGGGATAGGCAGGAAAGGTTGAAGTTCTTTCTGTAGCAAAGGCACAACAGAAAACAAGCAGCTTCACTATTGTGTTTTGCTGTCTGTCAGATTTGTGTCAGCTGCAAATTCAGCTTCTGCTGGAAGGGACTATTCAGCTGGTGGGAGAGACACTGAGAGGGTGTAGGTGTGAGTGATTTGTGCTAAATTTATATTTAGCCCTTTAGCTGAACAAGCTTTATAGGGTAAATTAAGCCGGTGGATTTTTTTTGTGTGATGGGATGCAACAGCCATTCTCATTTCATGTGGGGGCAAGCATCACAGGAAGGTAAAGACATCCAGCCATTGAACACTGAAGCAAATTATTTAGTTTTCAAGGGTACCATTGCCTGTTTTGTGAAAGCCAAGCTGCTCTTTCAAAGTTTCTGTGCTCATTGTGTTATTTATTTATACACACACACACACACACACAAATAAAATCATAATATTACATATACTTCTTGACAGCTTTGACAACTCAGCCTGGGATATGAAGGTCAAGCCTGGTACAATGTGGCTTGCATTATGCGTTATATCTTCTTGCAGGGCACCATACAGGGACAGATAGATTACACATACAAAGCCAGAACAAAGCTAAGGTTAAGCTGGTGAATTTTATTTAGCAATTTTCTAACTTTCACAAATTATGTTTACTCACTAATTAGACTATTTAATCAGTATTATTATTTTAATTTTAAATATTTCTGTAAAGTCTTATTACAGAATAAGACTGTTTATAACATAAATATTCTATATAAGAATATTTTGTTATGTCTTTGTGTTGGGTATTTAGGAGCATAGAAATTCTGTTGTTAGTAAAGGAATGCATGTCTGGGCAATTCAGAGCAGTTTTTGGTTATCAGGGGTAATTTAAGTAGAATAAAAAAACTTGTGATGTAATGCAGTCCCAGCTATGCACCACAAAAACCAGAATTCAAATCACAAGTATGTATGAAAACTCTGGGGATCATTACCACTTCCACCCCTGTAAGGCAGGATTAACTCTGTTGCAGCCTATCCAATCTCATCAAGGTAAAATGGATGTGTTGGGCTGGTAACTTCTGCATAGGCAAATAACTAAGCTTGGCTTGCTATGACACTACTACCTGGTGTCAGCTCATTTTGATAAAGGTAAGAACCAATATTTTTCATGACTCATAAACAAATAACTTTACTGGGTGCATATACAGATATAAGAGAGATGTAATGGTAGCTATATACAGTACTTCTACAATACTGCTGTTCCTGGTCAGGACTGGTATTTGTTATAGCTGTCCCTGCAAGAGATTTCAACCCTGTTATCTACTACAAGGAATGAAGCAGATCCATTTATTCAGATTTGGTCCCAGAATTTTCCTCCGTGGAAAAGTGTGAAAACTTTGTCCAGTGTGTTGCTGTATTATATTATCTCTAGCTTGCCACTGACAGTAATGGCACAGGAAAGGAGGTATCAGAGAAGTAGCTGGAACAATTAAACAATCTAGAAAAATTATCTGCTTTCCTTCTTTCTTTTTTCTTCTACCCTTCTGTCCTAGATTACAATGTAAATTGTGCCCAAAGTATGTATTCTATCCCCATGAGCCGTTGGAGCCAAGGTGGGGCAGTGTTTTCCTTATCTTCTGTTAATGGGCCCATCAATGCCTTGCCACATGACTCATAGATAACTCCCTCCAGGAGTTATCTCTGTTTAATGAGCCATCAAGGACCCACTGCATGACTCATAGAATGAGATCATCCCATTGTGAGATGCTCCGCCCAGAGGGAAGAGCCAAGCATTCCCACCTGGATATAATCCAGGGTTTGGGACAGCCCAGGCAGCTTTTACCCACTGGACTCCCAGAGGAGACAAGAGCTACCAGACGTTTCTACAGGATTCACTGCTTCTGCAAGACCATCTCATCTGGACTGCTACTACCACCCTAACAGGGTGTCAGGTTGTATTCTGACTCTGTCAGTGGTTTTTTTTTGTACTATTACTTTTATATTATTTTACTTTCTTTTATTTCTTTTCTTTTCCTCTTAATAAATTGTGTTTCTGACTTGGAGTCCTTCACTGGTTTTGCTTTCAAACCAGCACACCTTCTGTTCATCCGAGTTTGTTTTCTGCCTGCAGTGAGTACTGTCAGCTGGTGAACTGCAGGAAAATCAGCAATTGCCTGGTTAAACTCTTGGATACCAGTGTTTCTGAAACCAGGTAAAGTGCTATCCAAGACTATGTCTGGAGGCATTAAATAGAGGGGAAATATAAGAATAACATGCTTTCTTCTGCTTACAAGATTTAAAATAGTTCAAGATTCTAATTTGCAGGAGCAGAAGTCAAAAAAGCCAGTCTTAGTGAAGAAAGCTTGTTATTAAGGGTAAAGAGATTTAGTTACAACATTACAGAGGTTCAGATGGTTTTGCTCTCTGATCCCTTCATCTTTTACAAAAGGATGTTGGAATGGACTAGATTTTCGAAAGAGTTCTTGCAGAATGCAGAAATTCCAACGAAGAGTGATTTCCTTTCAAAGATGCAGCATCCCAGTTTAGCAGAACAACAAATATATTTTCAGTAATGGGTGTTCTCTTGAACATTAATGTCAGATTTAGAGTTTAGTTTTGATGTTTCTGTCATTCAGCTTGATCCATAATGGATGCTCTGTTGGTGGGTTCCTTCCCTTCCTTCCCTTCTTCCCTTCCTTCCCTTCCTTTCCTTCCCCTTTTCTTTTTGTTTTTAAATAAATTATCAGTATTGTCAGAAGTTCTTTCATCTGGGATATTTTTAATATGTTCTTCAGATAGGAATGCTCTTTGTCAACAGCAAACCCATGGGTCCTTCCTGACCCCAGGCTTCTGGACAAAAGAATCCATTTTCATCCCCAGGGCAAATTAAGGCTGATGACCCTGCTGCAGTCAAACAATCCTAGACAACACTAAATGAACTGCTGAATTGCCTTCCACCATTCATTCCATCTTCTTGGATATCCTCCATTCATTTCCATGCCCAAAGGTGTACCTGTGGCACAAGTAAGTCAAGGATGGGTGTCTCACTCAGGGTCACTCTTCACGCTCCCAAGAAGACCTGCAGAAGGTCTTCCAAGTGTTCCTGCAAACCTGCCAATATGTATGTCCTATGGGCTCAGCCCATCCTGTTCCCAGTGGAGCCCTAATGGGCCTAATGGATTTGAAGAGGTCTTAGAGGTTTTTTACTGTGAAGGTAAAAATCCAGGATTTTATTCTGGCTGGCTGAGTTTTCTCTGAGGGAGAAGGTGGCATGCAGGACTGGACCCAGATTCCAAGGATAAAGGGTTATTGGTACACTAATTGTAGGGGCCAGAACTCCATTTTGTTATTGAGAAGGGTAGCCAGCCCTGATGTCTGGCAACCAGATATCAAGTTGAGAAAAACTGCTGATTGTCAAATAAAACTATTTATTTTGAGAGGAGGGCCATGAGCACTGAGAGACAATTAATTACATTCCTTTTTATGTACTCTGAGATTCTATCATTGCTCCTAGAGGTTTTGAAGACATTTAGTTTACGGACAGTGAAGGCCATAGCTGTCACCACCTGGTGGAACATTAAATAATTGGAAACAAGGTAAAATTCATTCATACACAATCTTCTGGATTAAGGAAATTGGCACTGGCTACTCTTTAACTAACTAATTGTAGTTTTCACTGATGTTTGTTCACTGATGGAAGCAGAGGAAGTGGTCCCATTTTTCTCCAGTATAATTGCATCTCATTGTGAGTGTTATATAGTATATACAAAAAATAGTAAAAAACCCTCCTTAAAATTGATGCTTCAATTAAAAAAGAAACAAAAACAATGAAACAACAAACCCCAAGAAATTAGGAAGAGCCATAAATCTGCAATTCAAGTATCTCAGCATGCCAGAAAGTGTGACCAGCTGCATACAAGGGTTGCATCTGCTCTTCTTCATTCCCACAGACAGCAAGCTGCCCACAGAGAGAGCTACCACACATCCTCCCACTGCTTCTCCTGTTCAAACTGCTGAAATGCTGCCCAAAACCAACACTAGAAAATTTGACTGAAGCACTTTTGCAATGTGGCCCAATTACTCACTTCAAAAAGGACATTTGTTGCCACCTGGTGTCATTGCAGGACATCAGTAGCAGCACATTTGGCTGTTTAACTAGTTTGTTGACTGGACAGAGCATTCCCAAGACAGTTGACAACACCATTATCACAGACCTCTGTTGTAGTTTTGATCCCTCTTATCCCTGTGATGGATGCAGATTAAAAAGGAGTTAAAGAATTCCTGCCTGGCCAGGAAAACCACTCTTATAGAAGATTTGTTTTCACTGGTCCTGAAAAATGTATTACTTCTCTCTTTTAAGTAACCCTTCTGCAGAGATGCTATTTTAATAAAACTCTGCAAAATGTCTGCAGCTAGAGGGAAAAGTATATATATGTGAAGGTGGCTTCAAAGGGATATGCTTTTATTATGAACCTTCCCTGCTCTCCCTCTGATTTAATTTTCTTTTGTGCTCTGGATCACTCTTGGTTTATTTCTAAATTTATTGTCTTCCCCTCCTCCTCAGTGGAAAATAGAAGTAATGCAGCATCCAATTTATTTTGAAACCTATTGTTTCAAGTGAAACCTGAACACAAATATCCTGGTCCTTCATACTGGAGCCTGTTTTTCGAAGAAAGGTGAATGCACATGAGATGCGACTCTTCCAATGTGAAGCAATATCACACAGACCAAGAGGTTCATTCTTCTCTTCTATCTGCCTTTTTAACAATGTTAATATCTGTCAGTGTGAGGTTTGTGTGTCTTTCAAGGGAGCTCCTGCTGTGCACCCATGAAAATGAGTGACTGTGAGAGATATCTTGGCAGTTGCATCGTGAAGCAGGGAGTGGGCCATGAACCTGATATGTATTTGGTCCTCTATGTGTTGAGCCAGGAGAGACTGGAGAATCTTGGGTTCCTATGATCTCATGATTTAAGTGTGTCAGCTCACTTGGTCACTTTCCCATGTAACTGCTGTGTGAGAGCCAGCCATGCTAAAGCAGCCAGGGTGATAACAGAGGAACAAACAACAGTGAAGTCAGTGCTCTTCTAAGGAGTCTGTGTCTCCTCATAGGGTTGTGCTGCTGCCCTTTGCCAAATATAGAGAACCTGAAATAATAGTGGATGTAGCAGCATTTAGTGTCCCTGATGGAGTTACTTGCCTTCTGCCATCCTGAAAAGATGACCTCTGGCTCCATGGTGGCCCCTGTCTTAGTTCTGCTGCTGTCCATGATGCTGGGATCAATCACTCCTTTGGCCAGAAATCTGTCATCATCAGGAAGCATGTCAGCAGCCTTTATTCAGTAGTGGAGAGTGGTGGGAGGGATTAGCTGCGGGGAAGCTCTGTGTTTTGCTGAGCATTTTGAGCTTCTCATCCAGGAGAAATCAAAATGACAGCTTTTGCTCTACCCATGTGGAAGGCTCTTAGCCATTTTTATGCTGCCTACAGAGAGAAAGAGGCTGTAACAAGAGCCAAAAAATCTGGTCTGGTTTTCCTGCTACTCTCCCCTTTTCCCTTAAGGGAAAGAGGATTTCACAGACATTAGGAAAAAAACCAAACCATCAAACCAAGAAGCTGCCACATATGCACATTTCTAATTATGATTATCCAGCTATTGAAATGTAACTGGACAAAGACAGAAACCAGACACAATTCACATTTTTCTGTTCCATCCAGGAATATCAGCCAGTACACAGATGCAGTAGCTGGGAAACACCTCAGGACACACCATACAGTGACATCCCAGCAGATCTATGCAGTACAAGGCCTAGGTAGAGGAGACACAAGTGGATGCCATGTTGGTGAAGCCTGAAGATGAGAAAAGGAATAAAGACAGGACCTTTGAAATTTGAAATACAAATCAGAAGTCTAGTGGTGAAACAGGAAGAGGTGAGTTTTGGAGCTGCCATGAGAGAAAAAATAGCCTACATGCACAGGGAAGGTTGGATGGGTGGATTAATGTTGTATGACATGGGAATCATTAATTTCTTTTTTAGCCCAGATAAATAGAGCCCTTTTTCGCTTCCACTAACTGGCTTCCTGTGTATAAGTTTGGACCAGAGCCCATTGCCTCACATCACTCTCAAATGTAATTTTCTTGCGGCAGCAGAAATTTGTTTATTTCCATTTACTTGTGAATGTGAGAGTAATCTGTAGAGAATTAACTTGAACAAGTGATGTAAAAGAAGCTGAATTTTTTGTCCATCTGTAGTTAACATCATTCAGTGGATTCTCTGGGATATCTCAGAAGCTGCTGCAGCTACTAAGGTGTTGGTCAGTGTGGAGAGCTTGGCTAAGCATACAGAACCATCATCCTTAGATCAAGGACTACAGGGGCATGTATTTTAGTTGTGATCATCATGTTCACCAAGAAGTTTTTGCAGAATAAACAAAGCAAGCTGCTCAGTTCCCTGTTCCTTCACACCTATCTTTAGAGTATTGTGGCAAAAAGAAAACAATTATTTGTTTCAAATGGTGAAGAAATTCAGAAAAAGAACTTATTCTAGTGTCCAACAGGTTATTTGTAACATTTGTCCTACAAAAACAGTAAAGTGGGTCTAGACTTTCATTACATTTTATGGCTTTCAAAATATTCATGGCAAAACATACTGAACAGACATATGAACATACACCTCCTTTCTCTCATTTGCCTTCTGTGCACAAATATATAATCGTCATTGTCTCATTCTCCTCTCAGTTTAATCATCTTATTTTTATCATGCATACATAAATACCTGCATGCATATGTTTTTCAATAAAACCCACTTTTCCTGAGCATCCCCCCTTCCTCCTTTCCTAAGCATCTTTCCATGACTTCCTCTCAGATAATAACCAGGTTTTCTCTAGGATTTCACCAGTTTTTCATAGGAAGGTCTCTCTGTCTCAGAGATATTTTTCCCTAGCAAAAAAGAGCCATATCCTTTGCAGGATTTCAAGTCTCTGTGGCCCACCTGGAATGGCCAGGGAGGTGTCTCTATTAGCTACTGGGGAGGCACCTGAAGGCAGTTGCAGCTTTGGTTTACACAGCTTTATCTACAGGGAATGTGCACCCATGGATTTTTTACCCTGTGCCTTCACACCTTTGTCTGTTTGGTTGCTTTTCCACATGACTGTGATGTTATGAGGACTCTGTTGTATGCTCAACGTTATTCTCCTGCTAAGCCCATAATGGTGTTTTACTGTGATGAGAAAAAAATAGCATGGGCATGAGCTACTTCTATAGCAGGGACTCAGTGCCAATTTGAAGATAATTATCTACATACAAATGGGTACCATAAATTTCCAAAGCACTTTGTAAAATTTTCTAGTAGAAATCCCACTTCACAGTATTACCTCAATGCATTTTAGCCAGTGTAATCAATTTCCTGTACTCATTGCCTGTAAGTCCAGGGTGCTATCTTCTCATTATTTTGCATTTACGGCTGCTATTCACCAATTCATTCAGAACTGTTCTCATCTTCCTTTAGGAAATCAGTTCTATGGTCTTTTTGATTTATTTATTTTGGTGGAAGTACAGTGAGGATCAGAACTCTTCCTGCCTAACTGCATGAGAATGCAGACATTTTCTTTAGCTAAGAACACAGTGTCTCAAAAATATACATAGACCTAACTGAATTATATTTCCCTTAGACTACTCAGAAAATGCGAAACTAATATTAATCCCCCTTCTTTCTCTTCACCCATCTCCATAGTCTCATCCATCAATTTTGTTGTAACACTGAGTTTGTATTCTCTCAACAAGATACATGTTAAGTTCTAATGCCCTGGGAGTCATTAAGGCTTCTTCCAAAATGCAAAAATGTGAAGCCCTCCTTCTAATGTTTTTTTAATTATCTCATGTGTCATCAGGACTTGCCCAGCACTTAGCTCTATCAAAGCTCCAAACCCAGATTAACCTGGCTGATCTCGCATCACCTCACAATCTAGTCATGGGGTGATTTTTGTCTCCCATTGATTTTGTATTTTAATTGGTATGTTGTTATCAACAACTGACAGCAATACACTGACGGGAACATACTAGATGGCTAATATTTATTCATGTAAGATGGGAAAGCAAAATAACTTAATCCCCAGGCTTTGTCTGGCATCCCTATTATCTCACAGTCTCTTATGTTTCTTTTTATAAATATAAAGAAATTGCCCTTTAAAAATAGTTTTGGATTTCCAAATCTTTAAACTTCACATTCTCCCATTTTTTTTTAAATTTAGAAGGATCTTTTTGATGTAAAACTAGTAAAAATAATATGAAGAGGTAATAATATTCCAAAGAATTGTATTTTGGTGTTTTATGTGTGGTAGGCTTTTTCATTTGGTTGGTGTTTTGTTTTGTTTTGTTTTGTTTCAGGCTTTTTATTTTGATTTTGGGTGGGTTTTTTGTTTTTGCTTTTGTTTTTGTTTATATTTTTTCTCTAGATTGCATTTTTATTAAGTTAAATGCTTCTTAGAAGTCTTGAGGAAAAATGAATTTTCTTGTTTTACCCAATGGTTCTATGTGCAAAAATAACCACCTCACATTTACAAATATGTAAAAGTTTTCTAAAAACTTTTCACATTGACAGAAATGTCCAGATGAACTTTGACCACATGAAGAACAGCTGGGTAAGAAAGAAAACTGTTTTTTTCAAAACATGTCAAACAAGGTAAATTCTTACCACATTTGTAATACATTTCCAGAGATGTTGTTGTTGTCCACAGAATTATTATTATTAACATTAATAACAAAGGGTTTTACCGAAAGATGTTAATGTAAGTTACTGTTCCTATCTAGGCCTGAGGATTTTGTGGAAATGTTGTTATAATGAATTTCTGGCTGACTAGGTGTGGCTAATTGTGCGTGACGGCGCCTTCCTCAGAATTACTCCAATAAAAGACTGACATTGTTAATGGATTGATGAGAAAGTCTTCAGTCTAAATAGTAATTTTGTTGCAGCAATTTAATCTCAGGCAGTTTTTTAGTTATATTTACACTACAAAATAAGTTCAATTAAAGTGTTTGTTTTTTCTTCTGCAAATAGCTGTAATGAGATTTTTGCCAACCTTTCCCCAGAAACCTTAGACTGATTAAGGAACTTTGAGTTGATACATGCTGGTATCAAAGAAAATGTCTTCTTTAAGAAACAGAAAATAAGAAAACAAACTTTTAAGTGAAGATTGCACCAATAGGTCTAAGTTCAGCATAGCAACCCATAATAACACAAGTTTGAACCTAATTCTCAATTCATTAGGCTATTAGTATGTTCATAAAAGATTGATTCTAATTCAGAAGAGGCTGTGCTTTTGCCCTCTGCATGGATGGCAGTCAGTCCTTCAAGGCTGAACTGTGTCTGTGTAATGATGCTGTTTTGGTTTTTACCTTTTTTTCTTTAATATATTTTCTCTGTATTCTTTACATATATATTTGTAACCTATTGTATTAGTGGCTAGTTTTCTCAGTAGTTTCCCATGCCCTTTCCCAAGGCAGAAAGAAAAAACCAAAGCCCCTATTCTATCTTGGTATTCTCTGGCTACCAAGGCCAAAAACATCTCTTCGACACATATTTTCATCAACAAAGTACATCCTATCTAAGCAGGGAGAATTTAGAAGGAGCTTGGACTGGGGGGGAATTGCACTATCACTTGTGCTCCTAATTTGTGCTTTTCTGTCAGTTATGTTAATTTACCAAACTTATAAAATTGTATGCACCCCTGTGGGGGGTGGGGCTTTTGTGGACATATTTCCATAGCTGCCCCTGGAGGCCTTCAATAATGATCCACTTTTATATTATCTGCCATACCAATATTATCTTGGAAGTGTGTGTTTGTTTCATTTCTAGGTTGAAAAAGGCATCATTATTTTAACTGGTTTTCTCACCTTGGATTTCCCATTCTGCTGTGCGAATAAGAGCATATGGTGATCTTTTCTGCTTTATGTGATGAGTTCAGCATGCAAACAGAAATCTTGAGCTTCACAGCTGCCTCTGTAAGTGAACACGTTAAAGGATATGCAAGAGGCAGCCATGGAGTTACACTTTGCCAGAGGGAAAAAACTACAGTGGAATGCTGAGGAAAGTTGGTGGCACTTTCTACAAGCCGTCCATGTGTAAGCAGAAGTGGTACTGCATTTAAGTGGAAACTTAAATGCACATTAGAGGAGGAGAGCATCTGCTGTGGGAACTGGAAGGGTTCTGCTTGACTGGTTGTCAGGCTAGGGGTTCTATGTAACTGTCAGAAAATTTGAGCTAACAAAAAGTCTAGTGATATTTAAATTTTTCTTGCTCTTCTGTTTAAACCTTTTGTTTCGTAGAAGAATAGGAATGGAAGTGAGCTTTTTCTCTGTATTTGTTGGACCTGTCTCTCCTTACCCTTTCTTTCTTCATAGCTTTTCCCCTTCCTCTCCTTTCCTCCTATCCAGGATTTTTCTCCAAGGTTGGTGTTGCTTTGAGAAAGCTAGACCAGATACCCTCCAGAGATCCCTTCCCATCCAGCTTGTTTGATGGCTTTGTTATTCAGTGTCTTTGTGGTTCTGAGATCAGAAGGAGGCTAGGCACACCGGGAGGAAAGCTGGAGAAGATGGAGGCGCTTATTGAGCACCAGCCAAATACTGTCATGCATTTGTAGCAGTGGGAGTAGTGAAAGCTTTTCATTTAGGTGTTTTAGAAGGCAGTTTCCTGGGAGTGATGGAAAAGGAATTACCTATCTGAAAGTATAGCTTTTTTTTTTTTTTTTTTAATTTATTCCTGGGTAGAGACACCTTTATGGAACTGTGTGAGGAGAGAGACTTAAAACATGAGCCATATGGTGGTTAAACTCTTGTGCATGCTGGGAATGCTCAACAGACAGAGGGAGATGGGTAGAATGGCCACCAGGCTGTGAATCAGATACTGGTAAATTTTCTCCTAGAGAGAGAGATACTGGTGCATTCCCCCCATCCCCTGAGCTGGAAATATCACTGAGCTCTTCGTGAAAGCAGCAGAGCAGAATTCTCACTCTGCAGAGAGTGGGACGGCTTCAGCTTTCATAAAAGCAGCTAGGGGTTAATGTGATTGAGGACAAGAGAGCAGTATTGAGAGGTGTCACCTCTGATGTGTCATATGAAATTATGGGAGTGTAGGCACAGTCATACAGAAATGGACATCTACTTTCATGTTACTGGAAACTTGTCATAGTGACCTTGGGGATCTTATAATACGATAAGACTTCACCCTTACTAACACTGAAACAGGCACTGAAATCCATATTGCATGGAGGCCCTAGCAACACTCTTAGCAGTGAATTGCAAAACTGTTACAATAATGACCCTGACATGGAAAAGGACTGCAAGTTACTGAGACCAATATGATTTTGGCTGTCATGCTGGGAAACCATTTTGTACACAAACAAAAAAGAAGCCACATTCTTGGTACCCTTGAGGAAGAGGATAGAACTGTTCATTGAACTCTTCATAGCCTTACACCAAAAGTGTAATGAGCATCTGTGCTGGTTTGCAAGCAAAACCAGTGAGAGACTCCAAGTCAGAAACACAATTTAATAAGAGGAAAAGAAAAGAAATAAAGAAAGTAAAATAAAATAAATACAATTGTACAAAACCCCACAGACAGAGTCAGAATACAACCTGACACTCTGTTAGGGTGGTAGTGATGCCTGAAACTGAGGCAGAGGCAGAGGCCAGTCGGGGTAAGGTTGAAGTGAGCTTTATTTTAGGCCTTCAAGGCCTGCCCCGGCAGCCACAGCAGCGGCTGCCTGGGTCGCTCCCTGTATGCCAGCAAAAGGACGGGGGGTTACAAAATCCCCCCCCTTTTCTAGGTTTCAGTCCATTTGCATATGCCCCATTCGTTGTCCAATCAACAGTTCCAAATGACGGTGTTCCATCCTTCTACGTTGTTTATCTTTGGGGCTCGGAGCTCGGAGAGTGTGTCCTTGAAGAGGTGAGTCCTGTGCAGAAACCCAAACTACCCTGCCTCTATCACCCTGTGCTCAAGGCCCAGCACCACTGACTATCAAGCAGCCTACCCACTAGAACAAGACACTGAAACCCCAAACCCTGAGGCATCAGTAGTAGTAGTCCAGATGAGATGGTCTTGCAGAAGTAGTGATCCTGAAGAAAGGTCTGATAGCTCTTGTCCTCTGGGAGTCCAGTGGATAAAGGCTGCCTGTGCTGTCCCAAACCCTGGATTATATCCAGGTGGGAATGCTTGGCTCTTCCCCCTGGGCGGAGCATCTCACAATGGGATGATCTCATTCTATGAGTCATGCAGTAGGTCCTTGATGGCCCATTAAACAGAGATCGCTCCTGGAGGGAGTTGTCTGTGAGTCATGCAGCAAGGCATTGATGGGCCCATTAACAGAAGATAAGGGAAACACTGCCCCACCTGTTTTCAAAAGCTCATGAAGACGGTGATAGAATACATACTTTGGGCACACCTTACATTGTAACCTAGGACAACATCTGTCTCTGTTTAAGTGTGTATTTCACCTAAGAATTTGGAGAATGCAGGCATTGGACAGAGTAATTTGGTTGAAAGTCCAAAACCAGGCAGGCACTCTTTACATAGACATTCCCAGGTGCCAGCACATTTTGCTTCTGCTCTGCTAATATACATAACTTGCTGATGATTTGAGAAAATTGATGTGCAGTTTTTCTGGGTAAATAATTATCTTTATTAAAAAGCCTGATTTATTTTTTGTCTTACCGGTGTTTAAAGTCTTTCCCTGAAGAACACACTGAATCTTCATACCTTTTACAGAGACATCAGACCTAATACTCTTTCTTTCATTAGTTCCACTACAAAGTCCAAGTGCAAGTACTGACTGTGCCAGCATTAACTCACAGATACTTTAAATAGAAACTGAAAAATGAAGGACGGTGATGACTCTGGTGCACTAGAGACAAGAAAAGTCATCTGTTTGATCTCCCTGTCTGCTGGAAGAGGAGTGTGGCTCACTACCAGGTACCTGGAGTACTTCATGTTACCCACTTTATAGTCAAATGGCCCTGCTTAGTGTAGTGGTGTGTTGAGCTGTGCTCAATAATGTTAGTTTTATTTGTTAATAAGTTTGTCAAATGGTTTGCCCCATCCTCCCCTATCCCCGGCTGCACTAGCAGTTGGTCCCTTCCTTCTGGAAAGTGCTGATACCATGGAAACCCCCTGTCTGTCAAATGTATCCCTTTCCCCCCAGGGCCTGTCAGTCTCTCAGGAGGCCTCTCCTCTTTCCAGAAAGATCGGAGAGGTTCAGCTCCTGACTGGGACAGGTCCTGGGAATTCCCTACCCCCTTCCAGGGATTGGCTCTTTCCTTGTCATTCCACTCCCCAACTCCTCCCTTCGTGTACTCCTATTGGACTGGTGTTTTGTGCACGCCCCTGGGTGTGTGTGTCTTTTAAACCCCCTGCAAGGCAGAGAGAGCGGCTCTCTCTCTCTGAGGCACCCTGTTCTTCCAATAAACCTCCTCCCTGTTCTACCTCAGAAGGAGCCTCCTCCTCTTTTTCCTCGCCTAAGCTGCAAACCTCCATCCAGTGTTCGCCAGCCAAGGACCCACCGGGTGGGCTCCTGCGACCCTATCCAGCGGGGCCCTACCGTTCGCTGAGCACACTCCCCGCCAGGGCAGTCGGGCAAGGCCAAGGTCACTGGTCAGTGGCCAGGGAGCGTGACCTCAGGCGTGGCGCCCAACGTGGGGCTCGCCACTGGACATTAACCCTGATCACTTCGCTGAACACTGCAGCAGCGTGGGCTCTCTCCACGGGACAGCCCGAGACCACCACCGGACCCCGTGGATTTGATCCTCTCCTGCGGTGGACGCCTCCACGCAGTGCTGCAGGATCGCAGACAGCCACGCACCTGCCAGTTGTAGCAGCTCCTCGGAGTGCGCTCCTGGCAGGAGAGGAGGGCAGCTCTCCAGCACCCGGGAGAGTCCTCCTCCGGCGAGGGACCACCACCGCCTCAAATTTTTCCGCCAGCACCGGACCAGGTGAGTATATCACCTTTCTTTCAGGGGTCCTTAGGGAGCTGGGTCTTCCCTCCCTTAGGATTCCAATCAATTTTTGGGAGGTTCTCTTTAAGAGAGCCAGGAGCGCGCTCCCCCTGTGGAACGGCCTTAAGCCCTCCCAGGGTCAGGGGTGTCCAGAGTGCGGCAGCCTTTGTTTCCTTGGTTCCTTTCTCTTTTTCGTTTAAGACGCGGGACTCTGCTGCGTAGGCACAGGTTCGTTCTCCCGTCGTCGGCTTTCGTTGGGATTAGCTGCACTCCGAGGGCGCAGGGAGCTTTGGTCCCCGGACTCGGATTTTAAGTTGCAGTTTTACCTTTTGTTGTCGATTTTCGGTTTTCGAGGTGTGTGTGTGAAGGGTCGATTGAGCCATGGGTGCAAGGCTCTCGACTGAAGAGAAGGACGTTTATAGGTTGTTCGTTTTGATGTTAAAGGGCTCCGAGTTTAAGTTTTCTAAAAAGGAGCTCAAAAGGTTCGTCAAACTGTTCCTCCTCCACTTTCCCAAGGTGCCCCCTGCACAGCTGGTGCGCATCCAATTTTGGAACGCCGCCTATGCAAAATTCCTTCAATTGGGTAAGGCAGGGGACAAACATGCTTCCAAATTAATTTATTGGACAACGCAGATTCGATCTGCCATTTTAGAGAAGCAGAAAGTGGAGAAGGGACAGCGAAGGCAACCTACCCCAGTTCCTCCTTCCCCTTGTTCCACTCCCTCTTTACCCAGGACGGGTATCTTGCGGGGATCGGCAGGAAAAACCCCACCTGTCGGCCCTGGCTCCCCCCAAGTACCCCGATCCCCCCGCCTGGACAGTCTTGGCCGGACTGCCCAGGATGCTCGGTATAGCCCTGGCCAGGCTTCCCGAGCCTCTACCCTATCCCGTTCTTCCCCTGCTTCCAAACCCCGAGTTCGCTTTAGTTTCGCAGAGAAAGATGCTGCGCCACAAGATGGCGTCTCCTCTTTCTCCTCCTTTCCCCAGGCACAAAATGGCGGCGGCCGCATGGCGCAGTCGTCTGCACATTTCGCGCCTTCTTCTCCTTCACCTCCTTCCCACAATCCCTTTCCTTCCCGCCATACCAACCCCTTCCTTTCCCAGACTCCTCCCACTTCCCAGGAGTCCCTGTTCCCTCCTCCTTGTGCCCCTCCTCTAACTCCTCCCTATCAAAGCTCCGCCCCAGTCCCAACCCCCCCGGGAGAAGGCAACACCCAGAGCCACGCCCACACCCTTGCCGGAGCCATGTTGGATTTCCGGTTCCCACGGTCCCACATCCGGTTCCCACGGCGGGGATTCCGGGGGGGGGGAACCGGAGGCCCAAAGCCCATGCCACAGTGATATTCCTTCCCTCGCGCCTGTCACATATAACAGGTCGAGGAGTGGGAATGTCACTCAAGCCACCTGGCAGCCCTTTTCTCAGCACATCATCAAGGATCTGTGCAAGGCCCACCGGGAGTACGGGAGGGAAAGCCCGTATTTCCGGGGACTGTTAAAGGCCAATCTAGCCGGTACGGTCGCGGTCCCTTTTGACCTGCGGCAGCTCTTTTCTTGCCTGATGTCCTCTACAGAGTTTAAACTCTGGGAGGGGGCATGGAAAAACCTGCTGCGGACCGACCTGCCAGGCATGTTAAGAGATCCTGAGACAGCCACGGATGACGAGGGGGATCCGATCACCCTCGATCATCTTTGCGGAGAGGGCAAGTGGGCTCAGGCCTCAGATCAGGCTGGCAAAATCCCGGCTCAGGTGTTGGAAAAGGTTAAAATGGCAGCGGAAAAGGCGTTCTTAGGGCTGCAGGGGGAAGCACCTTTGCCTAGTTACGCAGATATCAAGCAGGGACCAACAGAGCCTTTCGTCACCTTCGTTGAGAAGATGACGAGGGCTGTCGAGCTGCAGGTGCGGCGAGAGGGAGCGAAGGAAGAAGTGCTTGAGGTGATGGTGCAGAAGAACGCCAACGATAGGTGCAAGGCGGCCATCCTCAGCCTGCCGCTCGACCCTCCGCCCACCGTGCAAGATTTCCTGCGTGTCTGTGAGGCAAAGGTTCCCCTCATGACCACCGCATCAGAGCAGCCGTCGAAACACCCACAGCGAGCCCACCCAAGAGCTGCAGCGCTGGACTCTGAAGGTCTTGCGAGGAAACCGCCTGCAAGGAAGCACTCCTACAGAGCAAACAGAGACAGCTGCAGCCTCTGTGGAAAGAATGGACATTGGCAGCACACCTGCCCATTACGGGCTGCCTTTCAGCAGTTTGTTGCCACTCAAGGGGGTGGGGGTGGGGGGTTACAGGGGAGCTTCCCAACAACTTCAAAAAACTAGGGAGTGAGCGCGGGACCACCCTGCGTGAAGATACAAAACGGGTGGCCCGGGCCAGGAGGGGGAGGAGGGGAAAAGGGACCAAGACTAACGATTCTTTTCCGTCTCTCAGGACTGACACCAGAGTCCCTCTGGACTCAAAACCACCGGACTTGACACCGAGGGAGATAGATCTCTCGAACTCCATTTTGACCACCGACTCGCGGTACGAACCTTTCAGATTGAAACTCACTGACTCGCTGCTGCTGAAGGACAGCGATTGGCATCTAGTTTCGGTAAACCCTAGTGAACAGGGCACTTGGCATCGGATCGGATGCAAGTACATAGTGCTCGGAGACTGTAAGTACACCCCGTTTGAGGTCGAAGTCGCTCCAGGAATCGTCGACTCTGATCCTGAGCGCTTCGTGGTTTGGCTGCACTGTACGTCCCCGCCTGCCTTTCTGCCGAAGGGGCAGATAGTGGCACAGGTAATCCCCATCCCCGACTTCCTCACCGGGGAAGCCCCGTCAGTGGGGAGGGTAAAGGCAATCTCTGCCTCAAAACCGCAGTTAGATTGCCAGATGCAGGTGGGGGAGGAGACTGTCGACATCAGGGGTCTCCTAGATACAGGGGCAGATGTGACCGTGATCCCGTCACGGGAGTGGCCGGCACATTGGGCTCTGCAAAGCGTGGCCGGACACGTTCAAGGTGTTGGGGGCATCCAATTAGCTAAACAATCAAAGAGCGTTGTACAAATTACGGGGCCAAATGGGCAATTGGCAAACATCCGCCCATTTGTTTTAGACTATAAGGAACCCTTGCTTGGGCGAGACCTCATGGCACAGTGGGGGGTCACAATTGACATTCCCGACCCCTCACAGGATTTTTCCGCGGCGGTCACTGAGAAGCGCCCTACCCAAAAACTGAATTGGAAAACAGATGTTCCAGTCTGGGTAGAGCAGTGGCCGCTTTCAAAGCAAAAATTAAAGGTGCTGAATGAGCTCGTGGAAGAGCAACTCGCCAAGGGTAACATCGAGGAGACCACATCTCCGTGGAACTCCCCGGTCTTTGTTATCCAGAAGGCTGACAAGACCAAGTGGCGGCTCCTTCACGACCTCAGACAAATTAACAACGTCATAGAAGATATGGGGTCTCTCCAACCAGGGATGCCTTCCCCGACAATGCTCCCCCGAAATTGGCAATTGGCGGTTATAGACATCAAAGACTGTTTCTTCCAAATTCCCCTTCACCCTGACGATGCCCCGCGCTTCGCGTTCTCGGTTCCCACCATCAACCGAGAGGCCCCGAGGAAGAGGTATCACTGGAAAGTTCTGCCGCAAGGCATGAAAAACAGCCCAGTGATTTGCCAGTGGTACGTCTCTTCCTTGCTGTCCCCTGTGCGTGCAGCCGCAGACAAGGCGATCATACATCATTACATGGATGACGTGCTTGTCTGCGCCCCAAACGAGGATGTACTGTCCCATGCGCTTGACCTGACAATCTCTTCATTGGTTGCCGCAGGGTTCGAGCTGCAGGAACAGAAAATTCAACGGATGCCGCCTTGGAAGTACTTGGGCCTGGAGATCAGTAAGCGGACCATTGTGCCGCAAAAATTGGCAATAAAAACCAAAATCAGGACTCTTGCGGACGCCCATCAGCTGTGTGGGGCGTTGACCTGGGTGAGGCCCTGGCTAGGTCTGACCACCGAGGACCTAGACCCTCTTTTCGACTTATTGAAAGGGGGAGGAGAGCTGAGTTCTCCGCGGGAGCTCACCCCAGAGGCGCAGAAAGCAATAGAGAAGGTCCAGGTAAAAATGTCCACCCGACAGGCAAACAGGTGTGCACCTGAACTGCCTTTCAACTTCATTATCCTAGGAAATCTGCCACACCTCCACGGAGTCATCTTTCAATGGGACAAGGAGGTAGGTAAGACACCTCGCAAGGACCGAGGCGGGAGAGATCCTCTTCTTGTCATAGAGTGGGTCTTTCTCAGCCACCAGAGGTCCAAAAGGATGACCACGCCACAAGAGCTGGCGGCTGATCTGATCCGGAAGGCCAGAGTCCGCATTAGGGACCTGGCCGGCTGCGATTTTGAATGTATTCACATACCAATTCGGCTGAAATCGGGCCAAATTACGAAGCCAATGTTGGAACACTTGCTCCAGGAGAACGAGGCGTTGCAAATGGCTCTGGATTCCTACACGGGACAAATTTCTGTTCATCGGCCTGCCCACAAAATTTTTAATGCAAAAGCTCAATTCACCCTAAAGTTAGAAAGCGTTCAGAGCAGAAGACCTTTAGAGGCCCTGACAGTTTTCACTGACGCGTCCGGAAGGTCCCACAAGTCAGTCATGACTTGGAAAGACCCTCAGACTCAGCGGTGGGAGACAGATGTCGCTGAGGTAGAAGGATCGCCTCAGATCGCTGAGTTGGCCGCAGTCGTCAGGGCATTCGAGAGGTTCTCTGAACCATTCAATTTGGTTACCGATTCGGCGTACGTAGCAGGTGTAGTATCCAGAGCAGAGAATGCCGTTCTCCAAGAGGTGACCAACACTGCTCTATTCGAGTTGCTCTCAAAGTTAGTGAAGCTTGTCTCCCACCGAGAGCAACCGTTTTTTGTGATGCATACGAGATCGCACACGGACATGCCAGGGTTCATAGCTGAGGGAAACAGGAGAGCCGATGCTCTTGCTGCCCCCGCAGAGATGGCCCCGCTCCCGAATGTGTTTGAGCAGGCGAAGATCAGTCACCAACTCTTCCACCAGAATGCCCCAGGCCTAGTTCGCCGGTTCCATCTTACCCGGGAACAAGCCAAGGCAATTGTGGCGAGTTGTCCCACTTGTCAGCAGCACGCGCTCCCCACCCTAAGCGCTGGCGCCAACCCCAGAGGGTTAGGCAGCTGCGAGGTGTGGCAGACAGACGTGACACATATCCCTCAGTTCGGAAAGAGGAAATATGTGCACGTCTCGGTGGACACCTTCTCTGGAGCAGTCTTTGCCTCTGCCCACACGGGGGAGAAATCCAGGGATGCGATTACGCATCTCATCCAGGCTTTCTCCTTTTTGGGAGTCCCAAAGGTCCTGAAGACTGACAACGGGCCTGCGTACAAGTCCAAGGAGTTCCTCAGCTTCCTGCAGCAATGGGGGGTGGAGCACAAGACCGGCATCCCCCATTCCCCCACAGGTCAAGCAGTAGTGGAGAGGACCCACAGGGAGATCAAGAGGGTCCTGGACCAACAACAACCGGTCCTAAAATTAGAGTCTCCAGCGATCCGGTTGTCAAGGGCGTTGTTCACAATTAATTTCTTAAATTGCTCCTTTGAGGTTTTGAACCCGCCAATCGTTAGACACTTCGGCAGCAGCGACCAGTTCTCTACAAAGGTTCGACCGCCAGTCCTTATTAAGGACCCAGAGACTGGAGGGACAGAAGGTCCTCATCACCTGGTCACTTGGGGACGTGGGTATGCCTGCGTGTCCACCCCCAGTGGCTTAAGGTGGATCCCCTCCAAGTGGGTGAGGCCTTATGTTCCGAAAGTCTCTGGCAAAGGAGTCAAGGTGTCACAGGTGTCGGTAGCGTCCTGGAGGCGGAAAAGACACAAGTGGTCCAACTGGGATGAGTTTGTCCTACCCCTCCCTCACTGGTCCGTGTCTAATTATGTTTTTGTCTCTTACTCGCTTTAGTTTGTCCTGGACCCACCCATGATGGCCCCATTCACGGCAACCTTCTTCCAATTGTTGCCGGCGACATCCAGTCTCCTGTTCCCGGCTGTGGCGTGGATCGTACCCCAACCCAAGGCCAACGTATGGGCGACCCTCGCACGATCGTTGGGACAAGATCACATCTGTCTCTCCCAAGCGTCAGCCAATGATCCTATGGCCTCCTGCCTCGTGGGGATCCCTCTAAAGCCAAATGAGTTTCCCTCCGCATTGCTTCGCATGTCCTTCCCATTTACAGCCCTAAACCCATTTGCCCTGTGGCAATTCTGGGTTCCCACGCTTCCTTCCCTCCTGGCCGAACCGCAGGAGCTGGATCTCCTCGGTTCGTCCAACGCTTCATATTGCGTTCGTTTTGTATTTTCTCCCCCCAAGGGCCAGAGATACTATGAAGTAGTCCAGGCCAAAGAAGTTTACACAGATGACACCTGGTGTAACAAAACTGAACGCGTGGACATGGCCTCAACACCTAACCCCAAGCCCTTGGAACTCCCTAAAGGCTTGTTTTTAATTTGCGGTGACCGAGCATGGCCAGGCATCCCCTCTCGCCTCACCGGAGGTCCGTGCACCCTGGGGCGTCTAGGCTTGTTTACCCCAAACAAAACCCAAATTATGGAGTGGATAGTCAAAAATCGCACGAATGATTTGGCTCGCCCCAAACGAAGTCTGTCAGAATTGGATACCGATTGCAAATCGGAAATTATCCACTGGTCAAGACCCAAGGCCACTGCAATCACGGTTTTTCTGCCGTGGGTTTCCATTGCAAAGGCCATGGGCGAATTAGGCCGATTGGAGTGTTGGGTTGCTAAACAAGCCGGCTTAACTTCGAGTGCCCTAGCTGACCTCCTGTCAGACGAGGAAACAACGAGGAGGGCCACGCTGCAGAACAGAGCGGCAATTGATTATCTCCTGCTGGCGCTGGGACACTCGTGCGAGGAGTTCGAGGGACTGTGCTGCTATAATCTCTCATCCAAAGCCGAGAACATCCACACCACCATCAAAAAGATGAAGGACTTGGTCGGGGACATTAAAAGAGAGACCGGAGACTGGTTCAATGATCTATTCAAGAACTGGGGACTGTCTGGGTGGGCAGGGTCCATTCTAAGATCAGTCTTTATTGTCCTGTTAGTTTCAAGTTGTGTTTTCATTGCTTCATGTATCACATATCGTTGCGTTAAAAGAGCAGTTCCCAGCTCCAACACACCACTGGAAGTCAACCACCTCTCCTACCCCATTGATCCAACCTCAGAGGTCGTGGAAACAGCAAGTCTTCCTGAGGAAGATTTTGACCAAGATCCCGGTTACTGGGTTCAGGATTTCTACCCTGACCCAGACCCCCTTAATTCCTCTTCTTCCACCTTTAATTAAAAAACAAAGGGGGAGATGTAGTGGTGTGTTGAGCTGTGCTCAATAATGTTAGTTTTATTTGTTAATAAGTTTGTCAAATGGTTTGCCCCATCCTCCCCTATCCCCGGCTGCACTAGCAGTTGGTCCCTTCCTTCTGGAAAGTGCTGATACCATGGAAACCCCCTGTCTGTCAAATGTATCCCTTTCCCCCCAGAGCCTGTCAGTCTCTCAGGAGGCCTCTCCTCTTTCCAGAAAGATCGGAGAGGTTCAGCTCCTGATTGGGACAGGTTCTGGGAATCCCCTACCCCCTTCCAGGGATTGGCTCTTTCCTTGTCACTCCACTCCCCAACTCCTCCCTTCGTGTACTCCTATTGGACTGGTGTTTTGTGCACGCCCCTGGGTGTGTGTGTCTTTTAAACCCCCTGCAAGGCAGAGAGAGCGGCTCTCTCTCTCTGAGGCACCCTGTCCTTCCAATAAACCTCCTCCCTGTTCTACCTCAGAAGGAGCCTCCTCCTCTTTTTCCTCGCCTAAGCTGCAATCCTCCATCCAGTGTTCGCCAGCCAAGGACCCACCGGGTGGGCTCCTGCGACCCTATCCAGCGGGGCCCTACCGTTCGCTGAGCACGCTCCCCGCCAGGGCAGTCGGGCAAGGCCAAGGTCACTGGTCAGTGGCCAGGGAGCGTGACCTCAGCTTAGTCTCTTCTGGAGGACAAGGACATCCAAAGAATTACGGCATGTTTGAGACATACTGTGAACTCCCTTGTAGACTTCTTCCTTGACCTTGGGATGGTCACACAGGCTCAGTCTAGTATTGTACAGGGCATTCCAAACAGCTTGATAAGACTATGACTGTGGTCAATGAATTCCTATCTCCATAAAATGCTTCTGTCCCATAGAGTAACCTTATTTTTTAATCTAAATTTTAGTTCACTTTGGGTTCCATCAGGAAGCAAACCCCATTCATAGTGCAACTTTCTGCAGTCCTGGCAGATTGATAGCTGTTCACTGGCTCTCCAGCCCTAACTCCCTGTGAAAAGGAGGTAAAAATATATACTTTAGAGGTATATGCTGTTTGTCACTGCAGTGACTTCTCTGCCTTGCCTGCAGATATTCATCATTTCACAAGGCTAGAAGCCTCAAACTAATGTCTTTAGAATATTAATGTGAAAAAACCTTAGAGAACTCCTTGGGATTAACTGAGTTTCAGTCTGCAGGTTTCTATTTCAGTCCATCCTTTCTCTCTGTGTTGAATTTTATTTGGCCTTGGTGACTCATCTTTTTGTGATTATTATTTGTACTTTTACAAGTGTGAAGTAGTTTAGGAAACCTGTTTGTGATGCTTGTTCCAGAAGGTGTGATGGTGTGAGACAGAAGCATACCTGGTTGTGTATCTCGCTCTGTTCTTCACCACTCTGACCTCCTTCCAACAGTGACTATGTTCCTTTTAAGATTTGGGAAATCACTTTTTTTTTTCTCTTCTCTATTACTACATAACTTGCTGATAGTCTGAGAGAGTTGATGTGCAGTTTTTCTGGGTAAATAAAAGCCTATACTGACTACAAAAGCCAGAGATCTCACAGAGCATGAAATCCCCTTCTCCGTTTTTTCTTGAATTTGCACACCTGGTGCTGAGTTTCACAAAAAGAGCACTGCACTTTGGGAAGATGATGATGATGATTATTGTTATTATTATTATTACTGTTATTATGTTTTTTAGTGTTTATTAGGACAGGCGATACCTTGAATGTAGACCAAGGTATAAATTTTATGATGAGCTTTACTGTAAATTCACATATGACTGCTCCCTTTCATGTATGGGCAAGATTTTAGCAGGTCTTCTTTCGTCCCCTGCAAATTTAAACATATTTTGCACCCAGTCTTTCTTCTGGTCCCTGTGAGTAGTTTGATAAATTCTCATCATCAGAGTCTTTTACCTTGGAATCATTACATGGGAGTACAAAAGATGAAGAGGTGGTCCAGTGTCATTTCTCTGCTGGCTATCACAAAATAGTGAGCAACTCTGCCTTTCTCTACCCACAAAAAATTCTTGAGGAGGTGCTAGACATCTCTGCTATCAACTGACATTGCCACTTTAAATCAAGTGAAGCAGACATTGCCGATAATGTCTTACTGCTGCAGAGCAGGTAACCTTGACACACCTAGAGGTAACAAATTTTAAGTCAGGACTGAGACACACACTGGCAAGACCTGTAGTAAAAGAGAGCCTGGTCTTGTAGCTATCACCTTTGGCTACAGGCATTTGGACACATGTCTCCAGCCTGTGAATTGAATGACAGCCTCCATGAATATGAAATTCTCCTTTCAAGTTTTGGGACACTATTGACATGGAGTGGTTTGAAAGCACTTCTCCTGTTTTCTTCATTCTTGTCCCTCCCACAGCAGTAAGTATGTCTCCCCACAACAGCATCCAGCCTATCCCTTGTTCTATAGACTCCTTTTGCAGGTGTCCCACCATCTCTGGGGAGGAACTTGTGAGTGTCAATTAAAAGTGACATCCACTGCCTGATGAATTCTGTTTCCTTGTACAAGGACTTGGACTACAGTGTGTTAAAAGCTGAAAGAAATCTAGACAAAAGCAGAGGGAAGTTGGAATGAAGATTATGAAATTCACTGACTTTATGAAATGAAATTGGCACACTGATATGTTTTCTGACATAATTGTAATACTAAACATTAAATATACATATACACATATATTAATATTTATAAATCACACTCATAACAGACTTCTGAGACTTTCAGATGTTCCATATTCTAACTGTCCAACCTATCACACTCTGTATGCCTTTGGAAAGTGCATTGTAATGGAGATTGTGGCATTAGCACAGTCTTGAGCAATGACTTCTTGTGGGATTTATTAATACAGTCCAAATCTGGAAAGATGGGGTTAACCTTCTGGAGGACATTGCAAAAGGTACCAGGAGTACTTCATTTCACTCACTTCATCTACTAGTGTCCCTTTTCACTCCCTTTTTGAGTAGAAGAATACTTGAAGAACTATAGGTCTGAGTCATGCTGTGAGCTCAATTGTTGACTTCTTGCTTGAACCTGGGCTGGTCAGAGATCAGCCAGTTAAGTTGTGGGATGTATGCCTGTCCACAATAACTTCCTGGCCCTTGAACATGAGTCAGTTAGAAGGAAACTGATCCTTTTCCATTAAGATCTATTTGAGCCTGAAAGGCCTCCTGGCTTCCATGTGCTGAAAGCAAGCACTTGACTAGTTAATACCACAGAATAGCAGCAGCATGTTCAGGCATTGAAAGCCTGAATCTGTTTGCTCTCCCCACAGCTAAGAAAAGGATAACAACAGTATTGCACCTTAGAAATGTGTTGCTGTGTTGATGGGGAAGAAGTCAGTCAATTTCACTTGCATAGATACATAAGAATGCCGTATGCAGCTCACATAATAATTTATCTTCTATGCCTCATTTCATGTACTGGCTGCTACCAGGAACTCAGTGTTGATTTACCTGGAGGAGAATACCCCTCCTAAATATGCCATGGTTTAAGCTATCATTGAATGAAGGGATTTGAATAGCAAAGTGGCCAAACTTGTTGATGAAAAGACTGCAACAAGTAGCTTGAGACAGTTGGACAACATGATGGTTAATTACATTCATTGTTGCTGGCTGCGAGGGAATACCAATCAGATGGAACAAATTAATCTCCTTATATACATTGATGGCTTCTGAATTAGTTGTCACCTCCCAGGGAAAAAATAAACTATAGTTTGTATTGTGGAAGCTCAATGAAGATGTCTGCTCAATCTTCAGCATCAGTCAGAAATCAATAAGCAGTTGAACATCTTTAAACTGAGGCTAGGGAACACCACAGAAGCAATGTTCTGCACTACATATTTTCTGCTTTAGGTACATGTGCATTTTAGACTCCTCTCATTGCTCTTAAAAAAACTAGAAAAAGTCAAACTCCTGAGAATAAATCAAGAAGTCATCCCTGGAAAAGCACAAAACTGGGCTAAATTGATAGTTGCTATCCAAGGAATAGTTGTACAGGGGCCATTTTTTCCCAAAAAGTTGAGGAAGGAGCTGCATATCTTCAGGCTGTAGTCAGCTTTGAATTGTCATAATTTGCCTTGTGACAATCAGACTCATGGCAAAGATTATGAGACCCATGCCCAACTCTTCGTTTTCAGTTATGAGAAACATACTTGGTTTGGGCCATAATATCAGAAACAAAAAAGTGAATAAAATCACTTTTCTTCTTTCTCTTTCATTTCTTTCTTTATTTTTTTTAATTAAAGCCTTTACTATTATATTTTTCTAAAAAGATTCTTTAAATATTTTCCTTTTATCTGTTTGAATCTCTTAGATTTATTGTTATTTTATGGAAAAGAGTGTTGATGAGTGGTTAGATGAGGTGTATTTCATGTTATAAAGGTATATATAAGTGCATATTTTGTTGTAGCATAATGTTTCTCTTCCTCTGAAGCAGTATTCTTTGGTTCTTATAGGAGTTAGTTTCCTAGTGGGAGACATTTTGACAATTCTTATGTTTCTATGAACTGCAACTTAATTACTCTGGGTCTCTCTGGGAAACTGATGGACTTTAATACAGGATTTTTTCTTCCTGCTCTCAATGTTCTTTCAAAAATCTTGTTTTTTGGCTGTCAACCAAAAAGTATAGATGAATGTGATTTTTTTCAGCTTTATTTTATTTAAACACAGAGAACATAAGGTATGAGATAAGAAATTATGAGATACCTAAAGGTTAAAGGTTGAAGTATTCCCATGCTGTATTAAAGATCACAAGATAACAACAGTCCAGTGGCAGGATAAGAAGGGGGAAAATTAATGGACTGTGAGATTAAATTATGCATCTAGATGGTGGTCAGTTTATTACTGACAGGTATTGATTCCAGAAATAATTGTTCAGTTTAAAAAGTGTTTCTCTGCTTTGTGCTGAGCTGATCAGCCTCCTGGAAGTGGTCATTTAAGGGCATCAGCACATGACTTAATTTTTTGCATATAGAAGATTAGTGATATAATAGGATAGTTGGTTTTCATGGATTTTTATTGAACAGTAGTTGGGGACAATGGCAGCTTTGCTATCAGACATATTTTGAGAAGTTATGTTAAATAAGAATTGAATTTCATGACTGATATCAAGAAGGCTGAATGCTCTCAAATCTGTGGGATTTCAGGATGTTTATTCAACCTGCTTTAGGGAGATGCTTTCAGTGTTTTTCATAAAAACATAGAGTGGTCTAAAGTAATCTCTGAAGGTCCACAGTATAGCCTTCTGCTCCAAGTGGGATTTCTGTCAGCATGTCTGTGTCTTTACCTATTCAAGCCTTCAAAACTCCAAGAATGAGATGCCACAGCATCTCTGTGTATCATATCCCAAAGCTGTACTGCTTCTACTATAATTTTTCTTTGGAAGGATTGGACAAAATCAATAGGACTCATTCAAAAAGCGGGGACTATGTCTGCAGTTAAACTCTTCTTTTGCTTGTTTTGGATATAGATTCATTTTCTAACCTGATATATTGATTTGTTCAGTTAATTCCTTTTAGGTGCAATTCCTGTTTCTTGAGCTTCCTTTATTCTCACATGAGGCTCTATTACCTTTTAGCAGAGGTTTTTATTCATGAATAATGCAGAAATTGAGCACCTAATGCAGATGGCAGCTGGAAGCTGGATTATTACCCTCACAAATCTGTGTTTTGTAGAAAATGCAGAAATAAGAAATACAAAAATACATAAAGATCTGCAGTGATACTAACACACACTTAGCATGCTGAAAGACCTGCAATAAATGCTCCTTTTCCATTCAATAAATTTTTGAGTTCCTCTTGAAAAAGTGACAAAGGTTTACCCCCATGCTTTGAATTGCTCTGACAATGAGACGAGGTTATGCAAATGACTTGGTGATTATAGGGAAATCTCAAGTAGTACTCTCCTGAGGTGGTCTTGTTGGACATGGTTTGTCTGTTTCAAAGGAGACTGCATTCCAGCACCTTGCAGGTCCTCTGATATTTAAGATGTGCTGGAAATCAGGGCCACCTGTATGCATTTGCTGCAGAGATGCTGGTGGCACAAACCTCTGGCAGATGCTGTGATACAGGGACCATGCAGGTGCATCCTCTGTTGGTGCATCCACCTTCACTGGTTTCTACTTGCTTGGGACAGATGGGGAAGATGCTTTCTCCTTTCTGACTTAGTGTCCCACTCTGTCCCTGCATAAAACAGCCATCTCTCTTATTTTCTCCTCTTTGTCCCCTTCCCTGACTTTCAATATAGATACATCCAGGTAATAATCTTTCCAGCAGCACTGCTGTATTAACAGTATGAGACAGAGGGAAGAGGCAGATGCACAGCTGCAATCCTGCCTCTTCTTCCCTGCTCCTGGGAGGTTGCATCTGGGCAGTGATACAATGGCCTCAGCATTTTCCCCTTTTAGATTTTCCTTCCCTGGATTTCACAATAGACATCTTATGAAAGTGCTTATACAGACTCTCTAGCCAACCTGATGTTTTCACTCCCACTTCCTCAATTGTAATATTTCTTAATGATCCTCCAAAGGCCTCTGCTGTGACAGCATCATTTAACTGGGACATCACCATGGCCTTTTCAATGTATAAAACCAGGTGATTGACATGAGGGGGAAACCAGCAAAACAGGTAATACACCAGCTCTTCTGAACCCTCTGCTGCACTGCCTGAGGAAAATAATCCCTCAGCTGTGTCAGGCATGGTGGAGACAGATGAAGCATGCATGGGTGAGTCTCTAAAGGGACTCCCTCCAGAAAGACAGATGAGGAATGACTAGCGGTGGGAGTAAAGTGTGGCAGCTGTATTTACTCTAACTTGCTCTCAGTATTAGTTTTATGACTTGAAATTACAGGGTGATACTGCTGTGAGGAAAAAACATCTGAAAAGCTAAGTGGGGCTCTTTTCAAAAACAGCTAACAGTAGGGTATGTTCATTGCTCTGTTCCTCTGTGTTTGTTCTGAAGATAAATTAAATATTCTGAAACTCTCAGACTGAGTGACACAGTTGGATTTTTAATAATTTTACACAAATATATACATTTACATATATATATATAGGAAAAAAAGAGATATATAAACATTTATATATTAAACAGTATTTAAAGCTTTGCTTCTGCTCTCAAGATCATCCCCAGTTCAGAGTGACAGTGATGTGCAAAGGCCTGTGAAGGCTCGAGGGCAAAATTCTCTGCAATTAAGATGTGCTAACATTGTTGTCACCTCTCCTTTTTTCCAACTTCCTCATTACATTTTTATAACATTTCTGCTTCCGAAGTCAACTTTCATTGTACCTCCTGGTGGAGAAAGGCATTGGGTAGATCTGACAAGTCCTGCTCCCAGGGAGGAGGAGACTGCAGGGCATCTCACTGCAATGAGATCTCTCCTGAGTAAGCACCTCCTGGTATATCATTATATATTGTACGATATATTCTTTACTGTACTTACAGCCACCTGGAGTGGCTGTGCCCCTGTTCCCCATGGAAGAGACTATGCCAGCCTTGTCTGTGTGTGCCTCTTCTGCAATCTGCAGTCTGGCCCAGGGCACTTCGCTGTGTTTTATTGCCTGGCAAAATTTGCCCTGATAAGGTACTGAGTTTGCAGTTTCATGGATTCAGCTGGCTGGAATTGCATTGGACAGCATTGCATCCACCACAACAGATGATAGCTTGATATGGACCTATTTTTGGGAAGATTGAGAGTGAAATGTGTAAAATGCTGAAAAGAGGACCACAGGCTAACTTCTTAGTAGGTTTCTAAATTATCATGTTTTAAATCATGTCTTTCAGAACTTAATACAGCAGAGGTCTTTCAAACATTTAAGGCGGGGGGACATTGTGCCATTTTGCCCCACACGGTAGAATACTTTCTTCTTTGCATTTTTGAATCCATATTTGTGGAAAAGATAATTTCCTAAATAAATCGTCTGTCTGCATTTTCTCAGGTGTGGTATGGGAAGGTTAGCCTAAACAGTTTAAACCAGCCCAAATTGTTTAAATAATTTAAATATTTCTTCAACAACCTTACAAAGATCCTATTGAGAAGTCTGCAGATTCGGCTGTATACTGCCGTCCCTATTACAGTCATAGGCTTAGGATATACTAGCATTAAATCTGTGACAGTACTGGTATTGACTTAAGTGAAGAAGGTCTGGATAAATACCATTTTAGCCAGTCAGTCCTTTTTTGAGATTTACTACATTACATTATTTTCCACCAAGCAAAGCCTCTAGAGGTTTCTGAAAACCTCTCTTCACTGATTTCCATTTTGCCATCGTTCTTATTTTACAGCCAGAAAACTGAGACAGACCAGACAGCTGAACTACAACTGTAGTTGACAGTAGACAGTAGCAGGTTTTGGACGCTTCTCACACGTTGCCATAAAACCCTTCATATTTTGATTCAGGATTCCATGAGGATGGCTGATGAAATCATGGCCCATGTTACCAAATCTTGGCCTCCTCTTGGTTGGACGGAATTGTTCTTTGGAAAATAGCATGGATAACAAAATCTTAGTAATGAGAGAAGAGGCAGTTCCAAGAAACATAAGCAAAAAAAAAAAAAAAAAAAAAAAAAAAAAATCAAATCAAGAATGTATATAATTGTGAACCAGTTCTCAGGGAAGGTTGAGCTTAAGGCAAAAATTAAGGAGAATTCTTTGTCCTACTGACTAATTTACCAAAGGAGAGTGCTGGTTACATAAAGAAAAAGTTCAGTGAATTTGGGTAGGTTTTTTTGGTGTATGTTGAGATGTTTGCTTTTAGTTTCTTGCAATTCAAAGGTGTTATTTTTTTTTTTCTTCCAAGTAATGGTTCGTCTTATATTGAGTGTTGGAACTGTCTGCTGCAATCCCAGAGTTTTATGACAAGGCATAGTCTCAGCATGAGCCACTTCATCATAGTAAATTGTAAACTTGCCTCCCTGGGACTCTGGGCAGGATGGGGTACAATGGTATGCCTAAGAAAAGTGTGAAATGGGACAGCTTGCAACTTTATATGGACTCCTTTTCTTATGAGAAGCAATATCATTCTGGAATGAAGAATGTCAAGAGAAAAATGAATATAAAAAATAAACTCCATGCCCAAATAAAGCACTTGTTAAAGTCAGGACTCTCAAACTGCAGTGGTCCTGATACTCTTCCAACTTCTTTTGTATTACTGAATCTTTACTGATTTTTAATGTCATCAATTCTGATTTATAGCACTAGTGTAGGGACAGGAAATGGCATTATCAGTTTGCAATATCGGGCTGCTCCATGAATTTGCACCCATAATTATGTTTATAGAAGTAAGTTAAACTTTCCTATTATGTCCACAGCAAGATCTATTTGAGAGATAGCGGTTGCACATCCTAAGAAAATTTATACCACTGAGGAATGAATCAGCTTAGAAAAAAGATAGAGAAGATCTGTATCTCTTTTCATCCCTCACAACTCCCAGAGACAATTTTTCAGGTTCCAGCAATGCTAAGAGCTTGGTTTTTCTTTCTCTCTTCACATCAGAAAATTCCTCACTTTTGTTCTGCATCACAATTCTGAAACAACCTGGTGTCCTGAAGATCGATATTGTACATGCCTTGCAGAATACCTGGTAAAATCCTCAGAAGTTCCAGTGGAATTCGGGATCAGAGTAGAAGCAGGTGGAACAGAAGGAAGTGTTAGCTGATGTGTGTGTATGTGTGTGTGTATTAGCCATCACACAGGATTTTTCTGTGATAGCTGATCCTGGTAGTGGAGTATGTTGCAGCAACTTTGCTTATGTCACCTGATAAATCTGCTTTGGAAATGCTGTTCACAGAAAATCTGAAAATAAACTGACCTCCCCAAACTTCAAATCACAATGTTACTGTTGGGATAAGAAAAGCTTTTACTGCTAATTTGGTGATTTCCTTGGGGTTTCTTTTTGCTGGAAACAAGCTCAAACATTTTTCTCCCATTTCTTCTGTTATCATTCATCTTTCATAAAATTGCCCATCATTCGCACCTTTTTTCATCCAGAAAAATGTGAATGCTTAAAATTTTTGGGATGTCTAGTCTTGGAAATATTTCAACGAAACAGCCAGTGTAGTTTCTATTCTTTTCATGCAGAAAAAAACCTCTTTTCAACTCATTTGGTCTGGAAAAGAGGGAAATTTGCAATCTGTGTCATAGACAGCTTTGTGCTAAGGCCATATGTGTTTGAGCAATAATCTCAAAAAAATCAGCTCAAGTTCTTTCTAAAGACAGGGAGACAGTTTGTAGATGAAGACTGCTCTCCCAAAGATTACAGGTACTGAAATATCATTACATAATCCCTCAGAGTCTGACATTTTCCAGAGAAGAGCTTATTTTAAGGTTTTCTGTCTGTTAGTACCTGAACATGCAGTGTCTGACTTATGAATCCTGGACAATTTTTATTTTATGTGAATCTGTAAAAATTAAAAGGTTCTAAGTAGAGCAGTGTCTGGCAAATGAATGCTCTTACTTCTAGGAAAATTCAGCTGACCTGTTTTCTCCTGATCCCTGTTCATCTACCAGGAGTGATGGTCCCTGCTGTGGTGACAAGGCTTGTCTGAACAGCAAAGCCCGTCTCTGTCCCTCTCTCCCCTCCACAGGGCATGCAAGATTTGGAAACATCTGTATGCACAGTCCGAATATATCCCACCATCCCACCAGTGGCTGGAGCTGCCAGGGGGTCAGCCATTGGCTACAAGCCTCCCTGGCTCCTGCCAATGTCTGCTCTTTGGATTTGTTCTATGGCTTAAAAGATGCATCATAGGATCAGCCAGGAAGACTTATGCTCTTTCACTGTCCTCAGTATTCAAAAGAAACCTGATGATTAGCCAATTCTTTTTTTTTTTTTTTTTTTTTTGATGTTCACTTGTGCATCAGCTCATAACAGGGACCTTCTTCATGTACTTTTATCCCTTGGCTGATGCTCCAGGGATTCTGATCTGAATCTGTTTACATATAAAAACAGGAAGGGAAAAGAGAGAGAGTGAGACCCTAGCTCCCTTCACAGATGGCTGATAATTAGTGTACTGGTTCTATCTCCTTAAAAACATAGCAAAGATAGTTTTCTGGTGACAATGTGATTGACTTCAAGCTGTTTTGCATCTCAGTAATGCTCTTGGAAAAACACAGAAAGAATTTCTACCTCTGAATAAAAATAAATACTTGAAAGTTTATTTTTATTTATACTGGGTCAAATATATTTTATTTATACTGGGTCAAATATTACATGCCCTTCAAATTTATTATGTAGGAAATTTTGTCTGAGTGGGATCTGCAGACTTATGGAAATGGAGATATGTTAGGAATAACTGCCCAAACCTTTTAGATGTGAATATCATAATAGACCTTAAAAGTAAATATATGTTAAACTAAAAGCCATAGATGGCTCAACCATGACCCAATTTTAGATTCTGGTTTAACACTCTCATCTTAATACATGCTCTGCTCTCAGTCAGAGATCACATTCTGCTGTGGTGTCTCCTCATTTAGCTGACTCAGCCCCGTGGCTCCAGGTATGGACTATCCATCCCACCACAACCCTAATGGGTACAGCAGTGCTACTCACAGGCAATGCAAGGTGTGCAGTCTTCTAATGGATAAACTGTTACCCATTCTCAAGTATCTACCTCTGCCTTAAATACTTCCCAGACAGATAAAAAGTCCCCAAACACTCTATGGTTTACAAAGTTTTGTGGAGAATGCCAAATTCTCCAGGGAAGCAGGACATAGGACCCCATTCTGTGGAGCTCTGTTTTCCTTTGCTATGCCAGTCTTGATCACATCCTTCAGTCACCTCTTCTTGTCATCATCTCTCCCCATGTTAGAAATGATGTCTGTTCTTTATTTTTCTGCCTCACTTTCTTAATTGTGTTTCTGTTAAAGGGAAATGGGGACCTTCACCAGTAGCTTTGATGAATGATGAGGCTACAGTCAGATCTTGTAGGATGTCTACAGCAATCTTGGAATTTTACCTCTTCTTAAGCCAGCATCTCACTGTTGGGAATTATTCCTTTCCTTGCTGCGGTTCAGTTGAAGAACTTAAACAAAACGGTGCAACTACTTGGATGAAAATGATGTTAAGATGGTCTTCAGCATGCTCAAGAATTATCCAGATGCTACTGCAGCTCTAAGTAAAATTTGAAGTTTGCTGTGAAAGCTTAATTTTAGTTAAATGTCTGTGGGACAGATTCTGACCTCACATCTATTGAGAGATCAGCTAATGCCAAGTGAGATTAAAAGCTGTCAATCTCGTCTCCCTCAGTGAAGAAAAGATGAACAATAACCAAATTATGCCGCTTCTGGGACTTGTGCAACCTCAGTAATGAGGCATAGACTGGTGCTCTTTGTCGTGCAGACAACACAAAACACAGTCTGACATGCCAGGAGCAACCCTGGATCTGACCTCACTTGGTAAAGATAATCTGTGTGCCTTTGGGCATGTGTGTTTCTCTGGGCTTAATGCATTTCCTCAACAATCCAAAAAGGCTTCTAATGTGGATCAAGTAGTATGATTTGACCCTGTTGTTGTGCTTTAAACCCAAATGGAAAACTAAGCACCGAGCTGCCTCTTGCTCAGCCCTTCGCTATCACCTCCACCCTACATTGGAATGGGGAGGAGAATCAAAAGTAAAACTTGTAGGTTGAGATAAGAACAGTTTGTTGGGGGTTAGCCTTGTTTCTTTTTTTCACCTATAGAATTTTTTTCCCAAGAGTTGGAGGCAACTAATTTCCGGGTACTTATCAGTGCTCAGGTGAAACAAAGCATGGAGGCTAGGTGGAGGCTGGCCCTTGGCTACACCCTTTGTCTCAGGGAGTTCCCCCCGAGGCGGGGGGAGAAAGACGAGGGCTGGGGGGCAGCTTACACTTTGAGTGTGGTCTGCATTGGGAGAGGACGAGGCTGCCGTTGCTGTGTGGTTTTTTTTCCGCTGGCACCACCGGGATCTGATTCTGGAGAGAGCTACCATCATCTGCTCGTGTGCCCAGGAAAAAAAATCCTGATTTCTCCTTTTGCTGCTCTGCTGGAGCTGGCTCAGCCCTGTCCCACTGCCTTGGCGCTGCTTTAAAGCTGCTCTGCACCGCGGCCCTGCACTACCTTCCCTGCCGGACATCCCTGCCCTCCAGTGACCACCGACGGAGCTCCGAATTTCATCTGATCCACCAGCCTGGGATCCCCCACCCTTCCAGCTTGGTACCTTTTTTTTTGGAGTCCCCAGAGACCAGACTGCCCCAGGTTTTGTGAAACCAAGCTCCGTCAAGGTCCCTGGTCCTGTTTTTCGCTATTAATTGCTGTAGTTGTTGTTGTTTGTTTGCCTTGTTATACCTATTAGTAAAGAACTGTTATTCCTATTCCCATATCTCTGCCTGAGAGCCGTTTTAATTTTCTAAATTATAATAATTTGAGGGAAGGGGATTTGAATTATCCATTCCAAGAGAGGCCCTGCCTCTCTTTAGCAGACACCTGTCTTCTTTCAAAACCAAGACACAGTTTAATATTTAAAATCAAAGTAAAATACAACAACAATGGTAAATAATAGACAAAGTAATAATAATAATAATATTGGGAAAGGAGAAAACCCAAACAAGCGAGGCACAAGACAATTGCTCTTCTCTCTCTGACTGATGCCAGACCCCATTCCCAAATCCAGACTGGCCACCCTCTAGGTAACTCCCTCAGTTTATATAGTGGTCATGACGTCCCATCGTGTGAAATATCCCTTCAGTCAGTTTAGGTCACCTGTTCCAGGTATGGTCCCTCCCAGTTTTTTTGCCCTCCACTCCCTCCCGGGCAGAGTGTGAGACAAAGAAAAAAGAAGTCCTTGATTTAGGATTAACATGACTCAGCAAACCCCAAAACATCAGTGTGTTATCAACACCATTCTCATTCTGAATCCAAAATACAGCTCTGGAACAGCTATTTTAGGAAGGGGAAATTAATGCTACCCTCCCTGAAACCAGGACAGCTATACATGCATTGTGTAGGACTGAGATGTGATCAGATTTTCTCGATGAAATAACTATTACCATACCAATTTCCTGCAGTCTTTTCTTTCTTTCAGCTTTTTATCGTTTGTGACAAGTGCAATTGATGCCAGTTAACAGCTTTTTTTAATTGAGTTAATATTGTCCTAAAGTGCTTCTAACTCATTGTGGTTCAATTTTTAAAGCCTTCCATGAATGCAAAGTTTTAGTGACTAAGGAATGCAGTCATCATCATCAGATTTTAGAATTGAAAATCTCTGTAGTTTAGAGAGAAGCCAGTGAGTGATTCCCCAGCCTCTACACATTATGACACTTGCTTCCGTGCATGTGTATTACATCAGACTAGTGAGCAGTAACAAGGTACAGGTTTTTGATTCTCTGGAATAAGACAGAAATGGCTGTGAAAAAATGAAAAAAAAAAGTGTCTTGGTAAATATATATAACAGCTTTCTGACAGTCTCAAAGCCTTTTTGTCTTCTTCATTTATGCATTTAAAATTACACTGATCTTATTTTGGTTGGCTAATGTTTGTGCCCAGTTTTTGGTAAATCACCATATGGGGAAAATACATATATGTGAGAATAACTCTTTGCCAAGTTGAGCTGAATTCACTGGATGTTGCCAAAACATGAACCAAACAATTAAAGCAGTGCTTGGAAAAGGTTTTGGGAGACTGATTTCTGGAGTGCCCATACTTTTGGAAATGCAACGAGGCAGTGGACTGAACAGAGAATATTACTGAAGAAGATGCTTTCTTAGTGTCGGTGTATGTGGTTGTTTCTTTCCCAGATCAATCAGTATTTAGGAAACTGCCTCCAGCTGGGGAAATGATTGTGTAGCTCCAATGTGGAACTGTTCTGGATGTCTGAATGTGCTGGTTCAGTTAACAGTCAAAGAGTGCAGCAAATGTTGAGCTTGTTGGATATGAGAAGACCTTTGCCTGTCTTTGAACTTTTTTGTTTTGATTTAAGCATATGACAAACAAGTGCCATCCTTAAAATTTTTAATTGTTTTTATTTATTGTTATAGTTGGTCATTATGGATGGTTCTGGCAAATAGATGAAGGGAAATTACAATTTACATACTCATTTTGTGCAAGGGTGTTTAGCAGACGGCATGAAAGTGAGATTTGTTCAGTCAGTGCAGTTTGAACACAAAGGGAGTGTTCACCATCAGCCATTAAATATCCCAGCTGTTTTCCTGTGAAATCAAATAAGGTACTTTCTAAGCATTTTTGTTATTATCAACTTACACTTATTGCATTGGACAAGAACTGAAAAGATTGAAGTAAATCATGACATTGGAGTAAAAATAAGAAGCTCTCGCATGATCCATTTCCAGCTCCCAGTTTATGAGTCTGTCTGATCCTGAGGACATAATATATGTTTCGTGATGCAGTATCCTGAAGTTCCACTTCTCTCAGTGTAAAAAGGATAATTTTCTCCCATGCAGATCATTTCAAGCTGGTATCAGTGATTTTTACTCTGCAGCTTTTCCACTCATGGAAACTTAGCTCATTGGTTTAATGCAGCTCTTTGAAGACAACTGGCTCACCTTCTGCCACACCTGAGCCTCTGCAGAGTGAGCTCTCCATCAGCTGCAGCAGGTGGAATTGGCATGATATGTTTTTGAGGTGATAGTGCAGATTTTTTTCCTTGTAGTGCCTGATAGAAAGGCTCCAAAGCCTCCCATTACTTTGCCGTGTCCCTCAAGGTTCCTCCAGACCCTGTGCCACCATCAAATAAAGACTTTAACTGCAGTGCAGATCTGCAGTCAGACCTTTTAGAGGTGTTGGCCCACCATTAAGAACTCCGCAGTGTATTTGAATTTTTCTTCTTTAATGAAAGGAAATGTGAGAGTCACCTTTAGCTGACTTGAAAGCAGTAGATGGAAACTGCCTCAGATTTTAAAAAAAACTATAATTTTGACATTCTGCATAGAAAGTTCCACTTGCAAAGATGAATGTTTCATTAATTTTTAAGGATGTGAAGCTGTACTGTAATATTAACTAGTGCATTGGCTGTCTAGCCAATGCACTAGTACCATGCAACAGTCATATTATTTTATTCTGCTAAAATAGTCATCAAAAACTTAGCTAAACTTAAAATGGTGGAACATCAAAGTACGGTTATATTCTTATGAGTGATTACTTAGAAGAAATTACTAGTTTTCCCACTGAAAAATGACTAAAATTACTCCTCAAAAAACCCTTGAATAATGTAAATTTCAATCTAAGATGCTGCCTAAAAGAGATGGGGTAAATTCTATTATTCATAAATAGTGTTCTGTCTCTAGAAATTAATTATCTCTGAACATCATTTTTCTCTATTACTACTCAATACCCTGTTGGCAGACAAACAACACTTGGTGGCTAGATCTGACCATTGTATTAATGCAGTAATTTCCTCTCCTTCTTTAAAACAAGTTTCTTACATAATGTTGGAAATAACAAGAGGAAAGAAAGCTGATTATTGTCTTCTTTGCTTGAGTAAGGGAGAAGACAAAATAGTCCAAAAAATGCTCTAAACTGTCTGACCTAAGGGAAATTATTATATAAGGCAGGAAGCGGTCAGAAATAAACATTGTTTGTAAAGTTGGCTGAGAGCTTGTTATCTTTGAAAGTTCGCTGAGCATATCTGGTTTCACTAACAATTTTCCTAAATTTTGGCTGTGGTTTTCAGTTTTTCAGTTAATGTGTATCCTCTCTTGGCCCAGCATAACCAATTTTTGTCAGAGAAAGTTAAGGGAACTGGGCAAACCAAGTAATCCCAAGTCCAGAATGCAGACTTCTGCTGATAAATCCAGGAGAAAAGGCCACTGAAGAATTTTAGGGAAGGATTTGTACCTTATACTTGGGAAATTTTTCTGTTAAAACAAAGCTTGTGTTACTTTGATTATGGTATTCAGTTTCTTTCTAGAGTTTTAAAAATGAAGAACCACATACAATTTCCATAAGGACACTTAGAGTAGGATGGAAGTAGCATGTTCCTAAAATGTATATTTTATAAGCTGAATGGCAGTACAAAAAGCATTTTGGGTTTATGTTATATACTTGCATCTTGGGTGCCGCTGAGGCCAGCTTGTGTTAACTCATTCTGTTAAGTCTAAGGATCCCAAGAACATTAGGTCAACTATGAAAAAAAACAACAAACCAACAATAAAACAACTCCCCCAAAAAATCACAGAATTGATGCCTTTCATCTCCAGGTTTGGAGAATCCGGATGTGGTGTACTGCAGGCTGTAATCAGAGAGTGAAAGTTAGAAATATCTCTGGGAAAGACCAGAGGAGGATGTGGTTTGTGTGTGCCAAGGTACAGTGTATAAGTGTGCAAAAATAATTCAAGAATGTTTTGTAAATCAGGAAACATCACAAAAGAGACACCATCTAATCTGCCATCAGAGAGAATTTCTTTTCAACCAATCTACAGCATGCTCAGCGCTGCATAAAATATCTTCTGTTCCCTTAGTACATTCTATTTGCTTAATTGTGCTATTATTTGTTAGCTTCTTTTGTACTTATTGGCAGGTAGAAATCAAAATATATTAAACTTTCATAAATCTAGATTTTTTTTATTCTGTTTATCCTTCCTGCAAATACAAGAATGCAGCCTGTGTAGGAGGAAAGAGTACAGCTGCACTGCAGGAAGATATGAAATGCACTTAAGAAAGGTATAATACTATTTCATCCAAACCTACTCGTATTTTCTGCCTTCCTATTACTTTCTGCATTTTAAATATATGTTATCCCTTTGGCAGAAAAACATTCTGGTGGTATTCTGAAATCCTCTCTTATTGAAATAGAAGCCTTGGAAGAAGTCTTTGTTGCTGAAACATATTTTGTGGTTGGCTTACGATATTATAAAATTTTCTGACCTCTAGCATGAGCATAGTAAATTCTCCAAAATAGATTCTACCACTGAAAAGTTGCTAAGCAGCTAATCCTGTCTGATCTATTATAGTTCAAATAAATGAAACAGACATATAGAAGAGAGTTTATAAACCTAATGGGTTGTAAAAACCAAACAAATCTAAACCCATAAACAAATAGATATAATATGTATTTAATAACAAAACAAATAACTGAAGGAAAATAAAAAAAACCTGCCAAAACTCCCAGCTCACAAGAGGTATTTGAAGACATTTAAGCAAAAGCAGAAAAGGGTCAGCACTGTCACTTCACATGTCTATATTAGCTGTCACTTCTGTTTACTCTTTGGATCCTTAATGATTACTTAATGTCCTTTTTGCTGGGTAGTTTTCCTTGCATGATATAATCAGTGTTACTCAGATAGTTAAAAATAAGCTCTTATTCATCTTTCAGATGAGCTGTCATAATATTTTTTAAATTTAGCTCTAGAGTCAGGGGAAAGCTTCTCTGTGCTTCCATGCTCTGCTTCCTACTGTTACCTCCCATTGTCCTGTTGTTGCAACCTGGCTTCCAGAGCTGGGCAGTTCAATTCAGAAAAAGGAGGAGATGCAGCTCCTTGCTGAGACTCAGAAGAGGTGCATCTGACCTGGGGCAACCATCCAGACACCCATCGTGTTTGCAGCCAAATAGCTTTTCCTGTTTGAGGCAAACTATGCACATTTTTTTGTCAGCTTGGGTGATTTCTGAGGGTTTCTTTTTCTATCTTGCTTTGCCTCCTGCAGGTTCATATTGCTGGATGGATGAAACTTTAACTTTTATTTTAAGCCAGGGCCCTGACAGCTTCAGCTGGTGCTATATTTTTCTCCCCTACTTACCTGTGCCTGTGATTTTGGATCTCAAACCCCCATAATTTATAGTAACCACTGTAAAATTATCATTATAAATAACCCCTTGGATGCTTTCACCTCTACAACACATTGTGGATTTTTCCCTTCCATGATCAGGACTTCAGTGCAAGATAATTGTCACAAAATTTATTGCATATTCTTAAGGAAAAGGAAGCTGTTTTTATTATACTAAGTCTTCTTGCGGTTTGATTTCAGGTCTTTCAGGCTCTCCCACTCACAAATTCCAAGAGGTCTGTGGTCTGGTTGTAGTACTTGGGTGAAGCAGAAGCATAAGGGGTTCTGTCTGCACCTTTTGGCTACTTCTGGGCTAGTAAAAACAAAACATGTTTCAGTCAGATGTTTTACATCCAAGAGGAAACATTAGCTACAATATGCTAATGCTTTGTCTCAGTTTATGCTTGCTTCACTCTTCTTTAATCTTTGGTCAGGTTGTTGTCCTTTGACTCTTCTGCCTCATTTTAAATATATGAGACATGTCTCTAGCCCTTTCCTGTTGGTCCAGTGGATAAAAAGGAGGTATAAAGGATACATCACAGCCTTTTAGCTATTCTGCTGGTGCGAGGATTGCAGGTCTTCTGCTGATGGACAGTCCTGGCCTGTGGGCTCATCTGCCAGAAACAGAATTCATACCAATTCTAATTCTACAAACTGCTACATATTTCTGCACTGATTTATGATCAGAGTCACAGTTCTTTACTTACAGACTGAAGGTCTCAGAGGTGTCTTTGAGGTGAAATGTTTGTAACATGAAAACAGAAAATAAAACTTCACAGTTGTACTGTGAAGTTGTGTATTTATTTATATGCTGCAAAAGCTACATTGGAGGTCTTTAAAGTCATTATTAGAAGAACAGAAGAAAACTCAAAAAGGAAAATAATGATTTTAAGAAAAGTTAATGGAAAACAAAAGAATCCCAGTAGTCTTCTTTCACCATTCCCAGTAAGATGTTGGTCCTTTTCAGGCCTGGCTCAAAGCTAGGACTTCTCAACTGACTTGTTTGAGCCAAGCTCCTGTTTTATTTTAGTGAAAAAACTACTTGATCTTAGGTAAAGGCCAAAATGTAAGTCAGAATTAAAATGGACACCTCAAATCACATTATTTTCTCATTATTATTCACTTGAGAAACAACTTCTGTTCCAGCCTTGTGAAGTTGTTTGACAGAGAAATCAGTCACTCTTCAGGAAAAAAAGAATGGAAATGAGTTATTTCTATTTCCTCCTGGTGTTTATGCAAGCTTCCCCTTAAGCACTTACCAGAATGAAAGCTTTTCATCTAACACTTTAATTCTGTACACCTTTTCCCTGGGACCAAGAAAATAAAATAATAGTGGCACTTAATGAAAGGAAGAAAGTAATCACTGAAGAGGAAACACTCCAGGAGCAAGTAACTCTCACAACTTATTGAATACAGTCAGCATAATTATTAGATCTTTTTAATGACTATCATTGCATGTGAAGTTTACTAATGGAAATTCCAGGTGCTCATCTGGAAAGAGTTTCTCTCATAGTGCAGAGAGGAGGAATAGGGATTTGCAAAGTGTGTTTTTTCAATAGATTTTCTCTCAACATGCCAGATTTTATAATTTTAAAGAGATATTGAAAGTGAAGAGCTGGGCTGAAACTCTGATATGTATGAAATTCTTATGCTTTTCAGACACCATATTTTGCAGTATCATGAAGAAACTTTTTAGTCTGTCAGGTATTTCGCTTACCAAACAAGTGTCACACTGATTTCTGGTGCTGACCACTCTGGGATATTCAGTTTGCCACTACTTTGGGAAAGGACATATCAGCTTTCGTTTTCCTTGCAAAAATCCTTATCCTTCTGATACCTTCAGATTTGATCTCACAAAGCATTGTTCAAAGACAAGAGGGGAAAGTGTCCGCATTGGTGCAGCATCTGTGTGAGGCTCTGCAGGGAGTGGGCTGCAGATGGGGGATTACACGATGGGCTTAGCATGGGGGATTCTTACAGCCTCTCTCGTGTTATGCCTGCAAAACTGAGTCACCACACTTCTTACCAGCAGTGCTCACGAGGATTGTTCTTCCTGCTCGGGAGAGATGTAATCTGTTGAAGCCAAATGAGTTGAAAATGTATGCCAACATACTTTTGCTTTTTTTCTCCCCTCCTCTAGCTCTTGCTTCCTCTCATTTCATGATATCCACTGCACCGGTGTTAATTATTTTTTTGGTGCCTTTCAGACCTATTTATTTACCTTCATCTAGAAGAAGATCCTTAGTTTGCCCCTGCAGTAAACAAACACATTATGCTTTCTGCTTTTCACCTTTATAAGCTTCCCCTTTACTCAAATCTGTAGCCCAATAGGCTTTTGATTTCCTGAAGCCTTGCAAATGACAGCAAATGACAAGCCAGCAATACTTGTTTGAAGAAAATTTACCAATGCAAGCAAAGTTTTGCAGAGTCTGAATTCATGGTCTTGTGACAAAGCAGACAACATGAATGACAGACTTTTAGTCAGTATTACTGCTGGTCCAAAACTAATGGACATTATACTTCTTGACTAATGAGCAATTATGACTCGACTAAGAGTCCTGCATTAGGTTTCTCACCACTAAGCAGCAATTGAGCTCAATTCTCAACTTTTGCTTGAAAGCTGGATCTTAGAAATTACCCAGAGAATGGGTAAAAAGTATCTGCTTTCTTTTGTTGCATGCACTGTATGTGGACTGTTACTGTGTGATGTTTTTTGATTTACAAAAGATGACTTTAGTCTGCAGGAAATGTTTTGAAATTTAATTTCTCATGTCAGAGTTAAACTTCTCTTAGGAATTTTTGATCTGTCTTCCAATACAAATAGTTCAGAGTAGTCTTGTCTTGGCAGTAGAGTATGCTTTCACAACCCCCAATGTGATTTTTTCCTTGTGCAAAACCCCATTCCTGCTGCTTCCTACTAAGACGACAGCAGGTGTTGTGAGCAGCAGACTTCAGCTAAGCCTGCTGCTGCGTTTTCAACATCACCCCTTGTGTAAACCAATTAATTCTTACTCTCTGTGTCTATGTGTGCCCAGAGCGCTCACAATACTCTCTATGGGCAGTAATAGAACTTGTTTTATGACCTGAATGTCTGCATGAAAAAGAGGGTAAAAATTATGTAGTCCACAAAAAGTATCATATGGGAGATAATCAGAAGTTTCTCAAGAGCTCTACCTTGAATATAGGGCATAGATATTTTCAAAGTGAGGCTGACATCCAGGCCTTGCATTTTTCTGGAGATAAAACAAATTAATCCATCCATCTACCCATGTACCATAGTGCAGCTGGATACCAGAACCATGCCTGTGTGTGAAACCAGTCCTCCTGAGTCACTAATTTGAGGATAACTCAGGAGCTTGCCAACTAGTTTTCATCAGAAGGGAGAAAATGGACTAGCTGCAGATGATGGAGCCCCTTGGAACCAAATGAGACACTCATCTTCTGGCCACATTCACAATTTAGTATTCAGCTATAGAATGCAGGAATCCTCTTGGTATAACCTTCTTCTTGTCCAATTCATATGCTTAAAATTACCACTCAATATCCTGAGGGGACAATCTGACCTTTCCTTCCAAAGGTGGTCCTGGTTGCAGAACTGATCAAATAAGTACATAGCTAAACCCCTTGTAAGCAAGCATTTAAAGCTATTTGTGCAGCGGAAGTCATGCAGTGCAGGTCTTTTGTACATCATTAAGCTATTTAGGACATTTTGTGTTTGGTTTATAAAATACATTGTGATGGATTATGCTTGTGCTGGAGTGGTCTCATAGGAGTGTAGCCAGCTGGGCTATAGGGACTAAGAAGGGCAGAAGTATGAGTGATCTCACACGACCCAGCTCAAGATGCTACTGCAAGGGCTCTTGCTGCAGGGATATAGCTCTTTTCATCCAGAAAACAAACTACCACCTTATTTGGACGATTTGATTCCCTGAGTGAACATTACCTCTTGCCAAGATCTCAGTAAATTTGTTTTCCTCTTCAACTGGCTGTATATGAGTGTTTGTGCAGCAGCTCTTAGGTCTGAGTCTTCATTTTTTTCACCTTAGCTGATACTGATCACTTCAGACATCATGGCTCTCCTGACACAACAATGTGACAGCAGACACAAAGCTGGCATAGTTCATGGAAAAAATTACAAGGATTCTGTTCTAGAGGACTGTTTTTTCTGTCTGCCCCCCTGCCCTAGCCTTTTAAACTAAGAATTTCTGTAGATTTTGTGTTGGAGGAGGAAAAGCCAATAGCTTTCTCAATGAATGAAAGTAATTTAATAAGAAATGAGGAAGAGAGTAAGAGTTGGGTTATTTTCTGCAGCCATTCTGCTGTTACAGTTAGATACCCTCCTATGAGACTCAGTATTTACAAGGACCCCTACTGTTGATAAAAGCAGCCAGAAAACAGAAACCTCACCCATCCACAGCGTCTTCCTCTCCAGACAGTCTGAGCACTTCCAGCTGAGATGGGCACCAGCTTTTGTCAGCTGAGAGTAGAAATAATGGTGACACTGAACTGGCTGAAGAACAGCCTGTGGAAAGTCTGGTCATGCAGCAAAGACTGTGACAGGTGGTATCTAGGGACTCACTGGTGTCAGATCTCTCAGTATCAACTCCAAAAGTTTCTAAAAAGGTTTCTCTTATCCTGTCTGGAGATGGGGGTTGATCAAGTGAAATATCAACAGTCTTGCCTTACACATGGCATAGTCAAATGGTGCATTTCACTTCTGAAAATATTTCTTGGTGCTTCCAACAGAGTTGGAAGAGGGAGACAAAGAAGCTCAGAGCTTTAAAAAGAGAGCCAAATACCTTTCATACCTAAATTCATGTCTTAACCTAAACAGTATCCCAGAAACAGACAAATTAAGTTTTTTATGGAGTGTGGCCAGTTGCCTGCCAGACTGCTAATATTTCATTTAAAAATACAGCCCTGCACAGGAGTGGTTCTGAAAGCACTCTGGTACAGGCAGAAGTCCCCATTTATTCACAAAAGTCACACAAGCAGCTCGACAGACCAACAGGAACATTTACAAAATTTCTTAGCCAGTCTGGCTTCTGAGCTTGGGTGCAGTATTTAATTACTCTGGTGTCATTAAGAAGTGTTTTCAGACGATTATCTGTGAGGTACCTGAAGATCTTCATGAATATGTCCTGGGAGTAAGGTACTTTTATGTCTAATCAATGACAAGCAGTAGCATTATTTTAAATAGTGGCTTTCTGTTGATTTAAAAAATGAATTCATTTCACCCTTGGTGATAAAAGAATGTGATTAGGAGGTTCCAAAGCCAAACACTTAAACAGCATCCAGCGTCAGAATTATGTCTCTAATCTCATTTCAGCTGACACTTTATATCTTCTGATACTGTAATTATGTGTACACTTGCTTTTCTTCAAAGTGACCCATGACCGGTTGGTGTTTGGTTACGTGAGCAGTTATTTGACATTTATTTTATTTTCTTTATTGTATACACTTCAAACTCTATTGTGAAGATAGAATAATTAATTTCTTCACAGGCTGTTTAAAGGTGTCTGTCAATGTGTCACACTTTCTAGGTGCTTTAAACATAAAACTTCATATATTTCTGTGAATTAAAAGGGGTATTTGAATCTGTTTCACTGATGGTAGGATGATTTTACCAGCAACTAGAAACACATTTGTGGTACAATTTTTTGTGTTACAAAGTGTCATATGCCACAGGAAGATGTCAAAGACCTGTTCTCATTGCCTTCAGTTGCAGCCCTAAGAGCTCAGCTCTTCTACATTCCCCCATGCTCAGTGGCACTTGAAAAAAAGTGTCATACACTTAGAGGTTTGTAAAGTGCTACACAGAAACTCTGAAGTAGATACTAAAACTGAAACGCAACTCTTCAGGGCAGTGTCTAAGAATGTAAATGTTACACTCTCTGTGACACCTACAATCATTCATCTTGTTACACAGTACTCGTCTATCAGCCCAACCGCTCAGCGTGCTGGGGGACCCAACTGAATCTTTGCAGCTAATCTTATTATAACTTTGATTTCTGTACATCTAGATCTTCAATCTAAATTACTGCTTCTGTATTCCTCTATTTTGGCCCTTCCCCAAATCGTCCAAATATTGTCCAAATTGTGTCCTGAAAGAAAAAAACCCAACTAATTAAAGTAAAAAATATGACTTTACTGTGGCCAAGTTCCTTGAAACAAGTGGACTCCTCCTACATCAGGTTGGTAACCACAAAACAGCCTAGATCCCACTTATAAATGATAACAATTTTGTTTCTTATTATATATTAGCATTACAGCAAACATATGGAGATGTGTTGATTTAAAATAAATTATTTTATATAGCTTTGAAATTCATCTTTCTTAACTAAACTCGAGGTTTTAATGTTACATTTCCTGGAATGATTTAATCTCTCAAGATCACAGCTTGAATATTCATTGTGATGTGATGTATATCTTTACGAGGATACCTGTTTTCTCCCACTGCTTTTATCTTTTTTTTCTTTTTTTGAGAACACTAATTTGACCATCTAGACATATTGTTGTCAGGAATGTTAATATTAATAATGACAACAACAATAATCGTCACCATCCATTAGGAAAACTGATACCACAGGTAAGTCAACTACTTCCTTGAGCAGCTTACTCCAATTCTTTATATACCTTTCAATGAAGAAGTTTTTCCTATATTCAGTATAAACCTCATGTCTTCATTCTTTCACTCTTTACTTCAATGCTTCTCTCTGGCTTTTGTTGTGGTCTAGTTCCATGGAACTTGTTCTGGGCTTTTAAGGCAAATCTTGCATCATATGTTTAAAAGTTTATGCTAAAGTATTTGCTATCTTGGTAAAAAATTGATGCTTCTCTTTAATCATCTAGTGCAAACAGAGATGTTGTTTAAATATGAATTTTTCTTTCTGCTGGTTAGACATCACTAGCTTCTAGCTAAATCTGGTGAACAGCTTCCCTTTCCATGATTCAGTCTTCAGCTAACAATGCCATATGGTTATCCACCTTATGGTGAACTCTAGCAGCTAAAAAAGTATTTCTCTTCCTCGACAAAAGAGTTAATGCATGTGTCTAATTACTTTTCATAATGTATTTTCATGAGACTTCTCCCATGCAGAAAGAATACTTGTCACGGCTGATAGATTAGGTGTGTTCCCTGGCTAGCTATTAAAATTCTTGGTACTTATTCTGCTTCATCTGCACTATTTTCAGCATGTAAGTCCTGACAAAAATTAATGTTGTTCTTGGATTTCTCATTAAATACAATGCTTGAAAAGACCAGCAGAAAATGTATGTACATCTGGTCAGAAATATTGTCATGTAAAAATATCAAAAATTGGACAGAGTAGTAATTCTTCAGAAAGTCAAGAACAACCGTAATATTAGCAATTTTGAAAGTAATAGTAATAGTAAAATATTGTAATTCTAGTAATCCTAGTGATGGCAATTGTAACTGCCAGTGTCTCAGGCACATTTTTGTGTAGGACAGCAAACAGGCATACCAGAGACTTAGTTCTGATTCTTTCCTGTCTTAGGGGATATATGAATTTTCAGCTCAGACTGTGTTAGATTGTGGCTAAGAAGGATTTTGCCATTGTCTTAAGTGGAGGCAGAGATTTCCTCTTTATCTTTTGAGTCAAAATTTTCCATTGCATTTATCTGCTGCACAAGGCTGAAACCTTATATCAAAAATGGGATAGGAGCTCAGATCCCTTTAAAACCTTGAAAATGTGTCAGAGTTCCTAGGTTATTTATGCCTGTTTGCTTAGGCTGTAGATTAGTTAGGGTAAAATAAAATAAAGTAATAATTGTTAATTCAGAGGAATATGCCAGTTATTTGTTCAGGAGACTCATGTGAATGTACATTTTTCTTTTATTACTTACTGGAATTTTCATCTGTAGGTTGTAGCTATCTCTGAGACTGCTGTGATGAGACCTAAACTCTGTGTTCTAAGAAGCATTCAAAGCAACTACTTCCCTGCAGCATCAAAGCACTGGGAATGAACAAATGTCTTGAGGAGTTGCACAGTTTCTAGTATCTTCAGTGTGTTTTTTTTCATAGGGCCCCAGACATTAAGATAGTTGGATGTAATTTCATCCTTGTCTTGCTTTAACATAAGCTAATTAGGAAGCTCATTATTTATTTGGCACAAATTTAGCATAACAAATCAATTTAACAGGGCACAAGAGACAAAGTAATTTAAAATGAAAGTCAGAATCAAGATGAAATAGCAAAACGGAATATTTTAATTTCTAAAGATGCACTAACATCCTAATGGCTGTGTGGGTCTTAATGGTGTTTCTGACGCAGATACGTCAGCACTAAGCTCCCAGAGAAAGGCAGAGTTCACTGATCAATATTTTCTCTTCTGGCTGGCATCACCTCCCCTCCAGTCATTCCCATCCAATGTCACTATGCCACTAGTCTAAACAAGATGGATAATCTGAAAGAGGGAAAGTCTCTGACTTGAATAGAATTGAATATCTTAAAACAATAATTAATGAAAATATTTTGATAAGTTACCCAATGATAGATGTTCTAGTGATCCTTATTCAAGTTGGGTTGGAAACAGATTTGTTGGGCTGATGTGGAACTGTGGTAACCTACACAGTATCCCTAGGATTAGTTTTTCCATGATCATGACCATTTTGTTTTAAACTTAAAAAGTTTGTAATGAGATTTTTAAAAATTTATTGATTTTTTAAATTGTTTTACATAATCTTAAAATGATTTACCAATATTAGTGTAGAACAAAATGCTCAGCTAGTGAAAATATCTTTGAAGTAAATATTATTATATTCATTATCACTGGGGGCAATTGGGCTCCATGTATTTTAGAAATTTCACACAACTTGAGTCTACCGTGGATCTAACTGTTCTTGCATGGTTTATGAGATTTAGAGACAGTGCATTTTCCAACCAGTGTGGAACCTGGAAGGTTTCTTTGTCTGTTCAAAGCATGTAAACTTTTGTTGTTGTAAACTTTTACAGTTCAAAGCATGATACTTCTCACTTTCCCAATAGTGTTGATTCATTAGAAAAGAGAAAATGAGACTTGTTTGAGTGACGTTGCACATGAGGGACAGTAAAAATACTTACTCTATGCTGAAATCCTGCATGATTATATATGTTTCCTTGGTATCTGTCCAAACTGATGAAGATTGTTGTGCTTTCTGGAGATAAATTTGTCTGATTTCCCTCCTGCTTTTTCTCTCCTACTTACCTCATCAAGTCCTAACCCTGGGCCAGACCCAGAGCTGGTGCAAAAACGTAACAGAGGATTTACACAAACTTACACCATGTGGAGAGGACTGGAGACACGTGAAATAGTGGAAGGAATCATCAGGAATGCATACTGTTCAGTGCTGTCATGTGATGGTGGCCTTTTGCACCACTCATCCGGAGATGGAGACATATCCATTCCTGCAGATTTCACGTGCTGAAGTCAGTAAGGAACAATTGCAAGAACTTCCTTCTCTCTTGCTAGAAAATTCTGATCTCAGAGTTTAAGGTTTCTAATTTCTAAAGCTGTCCAGAAATGTGACTTGTCTATTATCTATATATTGTATGTGTGATGAATAAAATTAAATTGATACAATTTTTTTGGCATTCACAGTAGTTTATATTTCACAAGTGGCAGAGATGTGCTAAGAAGTCATATTCTTACTCAAATATGGGACACTCTTGCTATGATTT
>OU383776.1:44537433-44626163 GCA_910950805.1 Acrocephalus scirpaceus scirpaceus
CTATGCAGGTAACATATAAAAGCGCATGTGAACAAGGTCTGTGTTGGTCCAGGGTGTATAAGTAACAGAAAATATGAAGATGTAGGTAGTTGTCTTTCATCTTACACCTATGAGTGACATTTCTAGGAAAAAAGCCAATAGAGGATGTGATATCGGTAAGACACAATTAGACCAGAAAAAGCTACCATGGCATATTTTAAATAAAATCTAGCTCATAAAGTATGAAAACTGATGTAGCAGAATTTCTTAGGGAATAAGGTCATGAGGCATTTTAGGATTAGGTATGAGCTATTCTGAGCTAGGTCTCAGATTTGGGCCTGTTTAGTAGTAGATAAACCTGTGGCACAGTAAGAAATTAGATTAAGGTGTGTTTAGGCATTTTATAGTATAGTTATAGTAATTTCACAGTAACTACCTTAAGGCTGAGATTGTTTGCATTCTTTTCTGTCTGAATACCAATTAGAGAGCACCTGTAACTGTAAACTATCTGAAACTGTATTTAACCCACCATCTTGAGACAATAAAGGAGAATGCATGTAATAATAATTCTCTTGAGTTACTGAGTCCCATCCCCTTTTCCCTACCCTGCAAGTCATTACAAGGAGTGAGATATTTAACTCTTATTTATGAGTTATTTAACTCTTATTTATATTCTTTATGATTAGCAGGTCACCTTATGCCAGTACTTCCTTGAGATTATTTACCTAAAGAGATAGGTACATGTTAAAAAAAAAAAAAAATCTATAACCCAAATTCAGTCATCTTCCTCTTAAAAGTATTTGGTTTATTATGTGGCAGGTCCTGATGCATTAACCATAAAATTAAGAAGTCAGAAAAACAAACCTTCATTTCCTTTTCTCTATATTGACTATGATGACAATATATTTGGATCAGACTACGTGGTAACATCTCCTGTCTCTTTTATATGCAGCTTTTCCTTTTTCTGTCACCCAAAACTAATTTAAAAAAATACAGAAAAGGTAACTGCAAATTTAGGAAAACTTCCAAGGCTGGACCCCGGATTACTTTTTGTTACTTAATTGCATATTGTTATTTTTATTGATTTTGCTGATACTATACTGGTTTTATTCACGATCTACAAATAACAGAGGGAAAATAGAAAAGAAAGGTCCTCCAAAAAAAGATTCCTAGACAAACAGCACACAATCTAAGCTAAGGTATTGTCCTAAATTATTTCTATTATGTGTATTTTTAAAAAGGTTTAATTTCAAATTAAAGGTTCCTTAAATATTCAACTACCCATTTAAAAAAGTGAACCTTACTTAATATGTCAATTTTTGCAGCTATTCAAATTCAAGTAAAATCCATTCTAAGCAGTCTGCATTGATATGATTTATTCTTTCAAAAAGAGTGAAAATTAAATTCAAAAGTGAGCACCTATCTCCACCTGTTAATCTTGCTGTTCATAAAAATATTATCTATTGCATGAATATTCATTTCTTACATCCTTGCTGATAAATGAATGGTTTAATATTGCTCAGGCCTTTAGTCCTGTTAATATTTTTTCCAGCTTTGTCAGTGTGGACTATTTAGCAGTTTAATATCTAAAATGGCAGTAAATATATATTGAGATTAAGCACTTCAAATTTACCTGATGTGAGGTGATTTAAATAAACATGTGCAGACTAGCTCCTACCTTGATTTGATAGGATTTTGTGTCATTTTCAGCTCCAGAATAGTTGTTTTAAAACCAAGCTTATATTTAATTACCTAGCAGGTGTTTGGAAAGCTGTCTTTCTGCTTTTCTTCAGACTTTATTGTGGAGTTATTCAGTCAACTGCATTGATAATGAAAGGTTTTTAGGATTTTTTCTTCCTTACACAAAAGACCTCTGAGAAGAGACTGTCTTTTGTACAGGTTCATGTGGCAGGATTACTGGGTATGAAAAGTATTAAAACTCATTAATGTAGATAACTGTGGGGAGACAGATTGTGGGGAGATGGAGCTGAAGGCAATCTTGCCCTTAATATATTGCAGCTGTGTTAATTATCCAAGAGTGAGAACAGCCTTGCCCTCACAGCTATGGGTGTGATAAAGAGTGAGTTAGCTGGGAAGGAGTTCAGTTGGAATTAGCTGGAGTCTGCTGGCAGTGTTGTGAGGAGGAAGGGACAGGAGGTCATGCAAGGGACAGAAAGGGTAAGATGTTGTATGAGGGACAGACAGGATTAGATGGCATGATAAGCACAGGGAGGAGTGAGTCAGAGAACTGGAAAAGAAGGAGAGAAAGAGCTGTGTGGAGTTGCCCATGGGAGGCTACAGAGAGAGGTATGGGAGACTTTTAAATAACAAGGTGCTGATGCTTGGAGCCTTCTGATGTTTTCAGTGAAGCACTTTGAGTACAGTGTCCATTTTGACTTCCACATATGGTGACCCTGACATGATGGGCAATGTAATGACCAATGTGGTGACCAATGTGATGGGCAACTGGGCTGCAGATCGAGGTACAGCTGGAGACAGAGCCCAGTGATGCAGAGAGCAGTGGGGGAAGCTGCCAGTCTGGACTTGACACCTGGAGTATAGGTGAGCCACTAGGCACAGGAGCCCAGTGAAGCAGAGAGCAGCAAGGGATGCTGCCAATCCAGACTTGACACCTGGGGTACAAGTGAGCTGCTGGGAACATAATGATCAGAATGCAAGTGCCAGGATGTGGGTGGCAACTGCATTTGACTTACCTGATCTGTGAGGAATCAAAGGTTTTGTGTATTAAAGTGTTCAGCTGTTGACTGGTTAACTGGGTTAATTCAGGGATTTGGTGTCAAGCTTTAATGCCAGGATGTTAAATGGATTCATCAACGTAGACAATATGGATTGTCAAAAATATTATGCTCTCTGTCACCAAGAAAGTGTCTGGGGCTATCCTGAAATCAAACATGGTTTATCAATATTATAGCTACAATGGATGGCACAGAGATGCCTATTTACTCAGAGGCTGGGTATTGGGATATTTACCACTGGTGTCTGTAGACCTCATCCCTCAGAGTTTCACAGAAAAAGTTCTGAATGGAAAAGATCATTGGGTCATTGATTTTTATGCCCCTTGGTGTGGACCTTGCCAAAATCTTGCTCCTGAATTTGAAATTTTTGCAAGGGCTGTTAAAGGAAAGGTAAAAGCTGGAAAAATAGACTGCCAGGCACATGGGCAGACTTGTCAGACTACTGATATCAGAGCCTATCCTAGTGTTAAGCTTTACCCCTACCAAGGAACAAAGAAAAATGCTCTTGGGGAATATATAGACAGCAGAGATGCAAAAAGTATAGGTGACCTTTGGAATAAAAAATTAGAAGCAATGGACAACAAAGGAAAAAGAAAAAAAACCTAGAAATAAGGATGAACTCTAACTGGTACTGAAGGTAAATAGAATTCAAGATATTCTGAAGCTATGAAGATAGAAGACGCCACAAGGGAAGAGTATTATGTGGGGCAGGAGGGTGTAATAAGCTGGAAGAATCCTCTGCCGCCACTCTGCTCTGTGCCTAATGCATCCACTTACAGAAGAAACTGGAGACAGTATTTGTATGTTATAATGTCAATTTATCTAAGCGTATGTTTGTAGAAATGTTCAATTTTATAATTAAAAAAAGAAAATGGGAATTTTAAGGAGATAGATGGAGATGGTGCTGAAGGCAATCATGTCCTTAATATATTGCAGCTGTGTTAATTATCCAAGAGTGAGAACAGCCTTGCCCTCACAGCTATGGGTGTGATAAAGGGTGAGTTAGCTGGACTCTACTGGCTGTGCTGTGAGGAGGAAGGGACAGGAGGTCATGCAAGGGACAGAAAGGGTAGTATGTTGTACGAGGGGCAGACAGGGTTAGGTGGACGTACTAGGCACAGGGAGGAGTGAGTCAGAGGACTGGAGAAGAAGGAGAGAAAGAGCCAGAGCTGTGTGGAGTTGCCTGTGGGAGGCTACAGAGAGAGGTATGGGAGACTTTTAAATAACAAGGTGCTGATGCTTGGAGCCTTCTGATGTTTTCAATGAAGCACTTTGAGTGCAGTGTCCATCTCAACTTCCACAGGTAATTTCCAGTTCTTTTATGCATGTATTCTCTAGGGAAGGTTTCTGAATTTGCTTAAGATGCATGTTTCTGTCTACAGAGAGATCCAAAAGGGTTCAAAAATTTCAGGTGTGTTTACCTTGAAAATAAGAGCAGTTCAGTGCTGGAATCAGTTTCTCCATTCTTAAAGAGTGTAAGAGGTTTTGCAGAAGTGAGGCAGGATGAGATCCAGGTCAGAAGAGGGAAACATGCATAGAAATCTTCTTTCCTGTGTTAAAATTATGGAGGTTTTAATGCCCTTCTTTCACTGCCAATGTACTCTCCACTCTGTGCTTTGGAAAATCTGATTTCATTCAGGAGAAAAAAATATTAAGCAAGATACCTTGAAATTCTCTAGGGAGACTGTTTGATTATATCATAATACATAAAGTACTTTTAAAAAGATCCTTAAAATCAAAGCTAATTCTTAAATGAAAGCCTGCCAGTAAAGGAAGTACAAAATAAAATTTTTAAAACAGCTCTGGAGTTTCTCTGAAATGTTTAAAAAATTATTGCCAAAAAACAAAAAATTGGTTTTCCCCCCTGAAATCTGAAATTCTAGGCTATGGTTTCAAGTCCTGCTTAAATTAATGAAAATATTAACTTTCTAGGCTAGAAATAATTCTTAGTATTTATTATATTTATTAACTTATTGCCTTCAAATTTCATTTTTCATAAAGAATTTCTTCTATAGGGCGCAAAGAATCTTAACCTGGACCCTTTCTGCCAACTCTGAAACTACTCTGCCAACTACTTCCTTGGTAGTATTCCAATTTACTCTGACTTTTCACCTGGATCTTCTTCTGCAATATGCCTTCTCAGAGTCACTTGCAAGTACAAGAACGTGACTGAGAAAAACAGTAGGTTTGTTTTAATGCGCCAGTTTAATGTGCTGCTGGGTTATCTCAGGTGCTTGTCTGTACTTCTCTCTGAGTACAGGCTTTTTCATTTATCTATGCTCATTTTATTGCCTTCTATTCCTGTTGCTTTCATCTCTGTGGCACTTAAATGTTTTGTTCAATTGAGTTCTACTTTTTACTGCTACCTGCAAATTTGTCCAGAGAGGCAGTGTGAAACAGAGGCATGGTATCTGAGATCTACTTGTTTGCAAGGACAGCGTATTTTTCGGAAAAGTTTTACTACTAGCCACTTGCAAAAATTTCAACATTACTTATTAAAAGAATAATATTGAAACATGGTGAACCCAAACCCATAGTTGTCATTCTTCTGGAATCCAACTTATGCAATATTGAAGATATTTTTAATTAAAACAGAAGATATTCCTGTCTGGTAAATTGTATGAGCATTTGTTACAAATAAAGCAGTTAATTATCTGGACTGAACCTATACAAACCTAGATTCCATGTTTATTTAGTAGGTTTTACCTTTATTTCAGTGTTTATAAATCTAAAGAAACACTGTGGTTTTCAGCAGTGGTTGTTACCCTGCTGATCAGGGCGATGGACTCTGTCATCAATTCCACGTGCTATTTCAGTATTTTTAAGGCTTATCAAAAGCATTTGTCAAAGTAGCACTTGTTAAAGACAAGTTGAGCAACACTACATTTTTATGTTAAAATGAATGGAGCTGTCACTTGGCAAAACCTATGCAAACAGCCAGGGCAGAGAAACCCTAAATATTTGAATAAGAGCAGCTTATTCCTATTAGGAACGCAATGACCACAGGGGAATTTGGTTCCACTTTTCCCCGCAGTATGTCCTGTCTTCCTCTGAGAATTTTGCACAGGAGGAAAGTATTTTGCACAGCCTCTGTGCACAGGGAAAGGGGAGACACTGCCATCCTGTCTGTGCCAAAGCTAGTGTAGAAAGGTCCATGGTCTTAGTTGTTGCCGCTTTGCTGCTCTACAAACTGTCTTTGCAGAAGCTTCTGTCAGCTCCACTCCCTTAGAGTCCCATGTTTTCTGGAAACTGGAGGTCTTGTTAGGTTCCTGCAATAAATTTCGTATGCATTCCACTTGCTGACAGGTCTGTAAATACCACTTTATTTCTAAAGTGAACATATTGATGGTGAAATATGTCAGCATGCCATGTGGAGAAAATTATGCTGTTCTCCTCACCTCCATTGGTGTAGCCCTCAGGGCACAGGTTGGACCTTTGTCTTGCTCCTGAGGTTCTGTCTCCCTCCATATCCTGATAAATGGAGTTCCTGTCCATTTACATTTGTGTGTGGGGAGGCCCACATGGCTGCTGGTGAAGTGAAATTGCAGTGCTCACCTCTCTTTGAATGCTCTGGCCCACACACTGAGGATTTTAGACCAGGGCAGATGCTTCTCAAAGATTCTCTGCCTAAAATTTCACACTACTGTGAAAATTCTCCACAACTGGGATTCACAGTAAACATTTTTGCCTAACCACCTATTTTGTCTGTTGATTATGCCTCATTGATCATTTGTCAAAAATGTCTATTCAATTCCCTAAAGAAATGGATTTCTACGTCTGGTGCTTCTTATTCCTGTGCCACTCTGATATTTCTCCAATTCTCCACCTGCAAATGAATATAGTGGGAGGAGAAATGCGTAGAAGGAGTTGCAAGGCTACCCTCCTAGCAGCATGAAACACGAGTTTGTCTGAATGTCATGGGCACTGCATCACATTGCCCTTGATGAGTGAGTGGTGGTGGGAGTAAAAGGTTAGGTAATACCTAATTGCTCTATTTTGGATGAAAGCTCAGGGTAGCCTGGAGTAATCTGGCACTACATTCTCTGCAAAAGGAAGACCACAGTTACCACCAAGATTATGGAGCAGTTTTCTATTCAGTCCTGAGTGATTGTTTCCACAATGCCAATCAGAAAAGTAGATATTATCTTGTTTTGTTATAGAGAGCACCCAATCAAATTTTGGAAGAAGGTTAAAGCAGAAAAATCCAGTTAATGCTTTTTGGTTTTTGGGTGTTTTTGGTAGCTTTTTTCCTGATTCAGCAACCATGCTGTTCATCACTGTCTGTTTCATTGTTAACAACATTGAATGGAAGTTATCTTTACCTACTCAGAGTTTTCCTACAAATTCTTTTCTCCCTTGTCACCGCTCAGCTTCACACTGAGTCTCTGATTTTTATCTGACTGGTGACAATGGGAATACTTATGTGTCTTGGTTTATATTGGCATGGATATTCATGCTGGAACAAGTACTCACTCAGGACAATTATCTGTACTGAGGAAAATTGCTTCAGACTGTGTTGTAGGCAAGAAAACAGTCTCTCCTGGGCTTTCTCATGCAGAACATATCCCAGAGCCCAGTTCTGCTGGAAGATGCTGAAGAGGGTGCTTGGGTAACAATAACCACATCCAGCAAGACACTGTGGGAAAGGGTAAGATGTTTCTAGAGTACTGGAATATTTTTGGTAGACCTAGCTGGATTTCACCATTATGGGAACCTCTGAAAAGGCCCCTGGTTCCCAGCAATTTGGCTCAAAAATAATGTTTTGATGAGTACCTAAATTCTGAAATAAAATAAAATGATTCCTAGCAAGACAGTGCCTTGTTGTTCTACCTGTCATTGGTTGGGAAGTTAGCAGAGACATCATTCCTGGTACTTGAATGAATTCACATTTTCTCCCTGAAATGTGTTACATTCCATGTTCATATTTTCATTTATTTGCTTTTTTTTGGTATTTAGATGCTTGTATGATTTTAAACATAATAGACCTTTCCATGTCAATGACAGCAACTCTATTTAAATGCAGAATACCTCTCGAAGACATTTGTTTGGTGGAGAGATTGAAGATAGAAATACAGCACAGAAACAAAATTTCATGTATCCTTGGTTTTGATTTTTTCCCCCTCTAAATCCTAAATTTCATCTGAATGGAGATGAATAAAAATCCCATTAAAATTGGTTCCACTTCTTTGAAATGTGCCCTAAGACTAATTCTGACTAAGCTGACATTTTATATGCTCATATCATGACTTACAAAAGGTAATAAAAATAAATTCTCTTATATAGTCACTATAAAATCTGGTATGAGGTGAACATTACATTTGATATTGATATACCTACTACTATGCCAGTAAAAAGAGACAAGGACCCTATCAAATACTCCTTTTACTTTCACTTGGCTAAACTTTCAGCTGTCTTGTAGGCTGAAAACATTCTTTGCTAATATCTTGGTGGAAAAGGTGGCCTTTTAACAGTTATTCAGATTAAACCAAAATGAATATTTTAATAGATTTTTTCCCCCAGTCAATGAGCTGAAGAACGATTCAGTAATTCACCAGAACCTACACCCTGCAAAATATTATGAATGAGTTAATGAAGCACAAACTGCACAAATTCCATTCTTTTGTGTGAGCTCTGCAAGATGCTCACACCAAGATAATCCAATGCTCTCATCTTAAAGAAGTTGCTGTGTCTTTGAATTGAACAAGTATCTTAGAAGTAGTCCTGTGTTCATAACATCATTGCTGATACAATGGGATTTTTTTTACTGCTAGCTGCTGCTCAAGTGAAAATGTAATCAAGAATTTTTTGCATGTGATCATGCTGAATCTCTCCTCTACAGACTAGTTTGAGTAGTTACAGGAACCAATAACAAACAAGAACATCACTGCTGCAGTGCTGTCAAGAACAAATTGATACTGAGTGTAGATTTACTGTGTAAGATAAACATTGGAATCCAAGTTTTCATATTGTAATAAACTCTAATGACTTAAGATTGAAATTTTTGGAGCTCAAAGAGCATTAATACACCTACATTTTCTGGTAAACAGAGTAACATTTGTAAAAGTACCTCTGTAATTTAGGATGCTGAGACTGACTGATCTTAGATTTATCAGAAAATTAATTTGAAAGACCTGTATCAGGTGCTGTATGTAGATTTTATAGTATCAATATGGAAAAAATATTTCCAAATTTTTATTTACAGCTTGCTGCTTTATGACTACGCAGTTAGATTCATTGACTTGTTGGGCAAAAGGTAACAAATAGAATGCTACACGTTGCTAAGATCTGAGTTTTGACAGGCAATTCAGTGGAGAAGGCTGGCCCAGAAGGGCTCCAGCCCACTGTTTCATGAAAGTCGTCTCTTGAGGAAAAAGCATTCTACAAGGATTCCATTTTCTGAGGAGACACAACAAAGAACAAACTTTACTCATGAGAAGTTCTGACAAGTGTAAGCTTCTTGTCAGGTTTTCAATAACTTCCAGGTAATGTATGCAGGCACTCCTCATCTCCTCTCTAAAGAGAAGCCTGTTGGGTATTTTTATGAATTAAAGATTAAAGGACCTATATTTCATGTTAAAAGTCTTTTTATAACTTCAGAAAATGTCCAGAAACCTTGTATATGTTTTCAAATGCAAACGAGAGCACTGCATTTCCGAGTAGTATTGTAGCTAGTGATGTTTGAAAACAGTGAAAGCCAAGTCACAAAATACTTTAAATGTCAAGGTGACTTGAATTTCATGGTGTTCAGCCCTTTCTTAATTTTCATAAAGTTTTTCAAAGTACCTTTTCTTCAAACCTGTTTTTATTACCAACTGTAATAAAGACAATCAAAAGAACAGGAGTTTCCTTTTAATTTTAGTGTCTTTTTTCTTTTGCCATTCTATGTCTTCTACAGTGTTCTCCGAATTCCAAAGTGACAGAAATACAGCAAGTGATTTTTTTCCCCTCCTTTTTCATAGTTTGATTGTCTGTATTCATCCAGTCACAAGGCATTTCATAGCAATTCCAGACTGGCAAACAAAAATAAGAAGAGAAAAATAAAATTTAACAAGAAAAAAGAAAAAGCTTTTAGTCTGCATTTTAAAATGTTCAGCTCATAAAAGGAAAGAAAGAGGAAAATACATGAAGACACCAAACTCCTGACATTTGATTCTGAATATTTTCAACACCAATGGATATGTGGGATATGAAAAGCAAAACCAAAAAAGAACCTGAAAACATTTGATGTACTTCTTTAATCACAAAAAAGGCCACTCTTGGTGTGGCAAATGGAGCCAGGGTATACAACTGAAAGGTTTGAATTCAAACATGTCCATAATAGTAAATCAGTTCTTGAGTGGTATATTTTCTCCATGAATAGGAGCTGGTAGTCATACCTCTGTTTGCTTCAATCTTTCCATGGGAGGTATCAGCCTCATGCAAGGCAACATCATCTCACTTTGGTTTCTATGGAAACTGGTTGTGTATGGCTGCAACTACAGACATTGGGTCCAACCAGGTTTTTTATCTTTTTCCATTTTGGCTGCCTGAATAGTCCTCTAATATGACGTATTGCATAAAATGATGTTCTTTATTCTCAAAGAGGCAATACTCTTTGCAGATTTCAGTGTTTTAGAAATAGATTTCCAGTTGGTACCCAGTCCTTCTGCTGTGGGGAGTTTTGAGTACCTGTTATGGCTTGAATGACCTGATGGAGAAGAATCAAGGGTTGGTTTTGGTTTCCTTCTCCCCTCCCCCAAAATATTACTATTTAATTGTTGCCACTTTACATGCACTCAGAGATTTTCTTGGAAAGTGGAAAAAGTGCGTGTGAATTCTCTTTGGGTTGGGAAAGATGTACTGCCAACACCAGCAGACAAGATTGGGGCCAGTGAAAGGAGTGATACCAGTGATATACCCATTTACAGTTTTTCTGGATTTGCCAGCCCAATTGGGTCACACACCAGCTTTCACCCAGTGGAGGTCAATAAGGTGTGTAGTGGAAGCTTAATGTAAAAGTGGAGTAGAGGAAACTGATAAAAACCTTTGTGTTTTAGAATGGTTTTAAATGCATATCTTGTGCTATAAGTGTGCCTCAATCTAACAAGGCCTTTAAAAATATTCAAAACTCTCAAAACAAACCTCCTTATGAGAGCTTTAATGTCACCATCTACATCTTCATCTGTACATGGGTTACAGGGGAAATAGCAGCTGTTTTACTGAGGCAGCTTTGGGGTTTGTCTGTACCACTGGAACACTTGGAACACTTCCTGAGGAATATGACTGAGATCTTGTCTCTTTATATAGGAGGCCCGTATGAAGATTAGAAGATTGTCTAGTCTGATCTAGTGGAAGGTTCTTGCCTGTGGCAGGGGGGCTAGCATAAGACCGTGGTTGTTGAGATGGACACTGCATTCAAAGTGCTTCAGTAAAAACATCAGAAGGCTTTAAGCATCAGCTCCTTCTTATCTAAAAGTCTTTTGTACCTTTTCTCTTTGGCAGTCCCATGGTGCAGCTCCACACAGTCCTGGCTCTTTCTCCACAGTCTTCTCTCTTCCTTCTGCTGTTCCAGCTTTCTCCTTTCTGTCCCTATTATGGCTTCCTAACCCTGTTTGTCCTATGTACAGCATCTTACCCTTTCTGTCCCTTGCACGACCTCCTGTCCCTTCCTCCTCACAGCATGGCCAGCAGACGTCAGCAGACTCTAACTAACTCTAACTCCAACTGAACTCCCTCTCAACCAACTCAGTCTTTATCACACCCATAGCTGTGAGGGCAAGGCTGTTCCCACTCTTGGATAACTATCACAGCTACAATATATCAAGGGTAAGATTGCCTTTAGTACACTATCTCTCTTTTTTTCCCCCACATAAGAATCTGTTAGGTTCCTTCCAACCCAAACCATTATGTGACTATGATTCTATAAATCCAGGATGGGCTTGTGTAGCTATATCCTGATGCCATGGTCACCTCTAAGCTTTGTCTTGTTCACACAAGTCTGAACAGACTAGCTGTCCATCTTGATTTGAATTGTTGCCCCTTACAGCTCAGCTGTGCTCCCTGACCAATCTGTATGACAGCCTGTGACATCCAAAATAAGTTTAGTCATCTGCACAAACAAAACATTGACTTGATGGCTCTCTGGTCCCACTCCTGAAGCCAGACAGAATGAATGTCTTTGACCTTCTGGGCACATCAGAGCTGTTCAATGTCAGTTACAGCTTTCTAGAGCAGTGAATGCAAAAAAAAGTGTACTGTTGACGTGTTATTACCTTGAAGGATTATACTTTCAGCAAAATTCCAGAAAATAGTTTATCTATGGTGTATTATCTGTTACACCTACATTTGAATTTCAATACACATCAGTTCATAAGCAGAAACAACTTCAGAGAAAACAGGGATGGCATTTATCATGTCGTTTACCACTGGAAAGTGCTGTTTACCACTGGAAAGAAAACAGGAGCATTCTTATTCTGTCATACCTATACTCTCTTTGTCACATCACAGTCTCCTGATGGATAGCTCTGCTCGTTGCTTTTTCGAGCTTTTGTCCACACACACAAGTAAAATGATTTATCACAAAGGCAGTGCTATTGAGGGTGGCAGTTAGTCTTTTGATTACTTCAGGGACCAGTTCTCTTTTTCTTGTCCTTCATTTTACATTTTGAGCAGAAGCTTTCTTTTCCAGAGTGCCTATGCATTGCATAGCAAAAAGAGGGTGAGGGGTCTTAGATAACTCTGCCAATATTAATCCCCACCACTGCAATTTCCTCTTCCCATGGTGCTGAGCATGACCTATTCCCCCCAAGGACACTGAGACCTCTCACCTGGGGACCAGCTCGCAGTAGGTGTTTAGTGTTGGTGCTTCTGATTCCATGTTGAACTGGTGGTCAGGTATGATATCTATGGCCCATTTGTTGTGCCATGAACATAGATGTAAAATAAAATAAAAGTAAATAATGTTGTAGCTCATTTCTTAATATCTCATTTAGCTTTATGTGCTGGTTTGAAAGCAAAACCAGTGAAGGACTCCAAGTCAGAAACACAATTTAATAAGAGGAAAAGAAAATAAAGGAAAGTAAAATAAAATAAAAGTAATAGTACAAAAAAAAAAAAAAAAACACTGACAGAGTCAGAATACAACCTGACACCCTGTTAGTTAGGGTGGTAGTACTAGTCCAGATGAGATGGTCTTGTCAAAGCAGTGATTCCTGTAGAAACATCTGGTAGCTCTTGTCTCCTCTGGGAGTCCAGTGGATAAAGGCTGCCTGGGCTGTCTCAAACCCTGGATTATATCCAGGTGGGAATGCTTGGCTCTTCCCCCTGGGCGGAGCATCTCACAATGGGATGATCTCATTCTATGAGTCATGCAGTGGGTCCTTGATGGCCCATTAAACAGAGATAACTCCCAGAGGGAGTTATCTATGAGTCATGTGGCAAGGCATTGTTAGGTTCGTTAACAGAAGATAAGGAAAACACTGCCCCACCCTGGCTCCAACGGCTCATGGGGATAGAATACATATCTTGGGCACAATTTTACATTGTAACCTAGGACACTTTATGGGCATGGGAAAGGGCAGACAGGAAAAGAGGCATACTCACAAGCCTTTTTTTTACAAAGATTGCCAGCTAAATAAATGTAGTTGGTGCTCCTCAGAATATTTTCTGATCTGTTCTGATGTTTCCTCGCACACTTCTGATAATTTTTTTCTGCCTTGTGGAAACAAATCAGTGTAGCTTCCATGTGTGTACAGATGTGAGGGGGAATTCCGTTGCCCCCCTTCTCTGTCTCTCTGATGTAGAGGACAGAAATCAGAGAAAAAAGCGGTAAAGAGAATAAGTGTATGGCAGCAAAACCAACACATCAGGAGGGCTAAGAGGGTAGCAGCAGGCGGAACAGGAGAGAGGACAGACACAGACATTAGAGAAGGAAGACATATCCAGAAGCAGCTTTGAAAGAAGGATTTTGTTAAGATTTAACAAGTTAATTGCTGCATGCTAATTACTGTTAATGAAACGATTAAAGATGATAAAAGCTATTTATCTCATTCCAAAATAATTACCCTTAATAACTTGTTTGTACAGCAGCATATAGGAAGAGATTTTGATGGGAATCCGCCCAACATCTGTGTATGTATAATATTTGTATCAGCAATAGGTTCTTGTAAAATGTCTGACAGATGTGGGATCATAACTTTAACAGGGTTCCAGAGGTCTGAGCACCAAATTATTCTGATTTTGTGTCAGTTTTGCAGGTGCTCATGTTCCTGAAAATGAGGATCATCTCTCTGTATTCTCCCTTATGTATGTATGTTGCATTAGTCTTGCTCTAAGTCTCGGGAAATTGAGGATACCTTAAGGGACTTCATTAGGATGATTACAGAATCACTGCTGGGCTTGGGATCTGCCTTTCTGGCACCTGTGGCAAGATTTATGCAGGTTTCCAATCCTGCATGGCTCATGGGTACCACAAATTGGAACAATAATATTCTTCTGGTAATATGCTAAGTGGCATCAATTCCCGTTGTTATTGTTGTGAAGTGATTTAGCTGATGTGTAATTTAGTTTTTTTACGCACAAGGAGAAGTTAATATAGCACTTACTGCTGCTTGTATTCAGTCATTACATCAGCCAGTCAAATCGCTGGTAATGCAACCTGAGGGGTACAAGTGTGAAATGGCAGGGATTCCTCATACAGGTGTCTTCAGCAATTGAAGCTATCTACAGAGAAGTCTTGCTGAGTAAAAAAAGGCAGAATATTATTAACATCATTACAGCCCTTATAACATTGAATGAATGATAAAGGTGTTGAAGAGGATAATGAGTCTAGATGAGCATCACCTCTGGAGATTCTTTATTGAATAGCTCTGCTTAAACCATTCATTTGTTGATGGTTCTGACTTGCACATTTGTTGCCATCCTGGCTACTGCTGAAGAGTTGGGCAGTCCAAGCAACCTGAACAAGCAGTGCTGGCCACCACTTTGACTATTCATCTGCATTTAGGTCTTCTGCACATGAAAGGGGTGCAGCCTTCTTCCAGCTGTCCTCCTTCAAGTGCAAATGTCTCCAATGACAGCAGTGTATGGGACCTTCTACCACAAGCTGGGCACATACCTTCCTGGTTTCTGCAAGCTGTGCTGAAAAAGCTGCATGGGGTTAAGCTGATGCAGGGCATGGTCTTTGTCCTAAGGACCCTCGTCAGAGTTAGTCTCTTGCAAATTGTTTTTAGGTGGAGATGTCATCTGCTGCACCTGGATAAGTGGGGTGGAAGCCTCTTAAATGTTGGTGACGAGGGCTAGGGTTAGTTGGAGTGAGCAGAATGAGGAGGTTTAGGGAGGTGGTTGTTCTGCCATTTTTGTGGTGTTACGAGGATGCCTACCTTAGGTCCTTTGCTCGATCTCTATTGAGGTTCCTAGGCTTCATCTTTTGGGGTACTGCTGTAGCTCAGGCATTTGGTGGAGTTTTGGTGATCCTGATGTTCAAGAACTACAGATATTTATTTCAGGAGACTTTCTTGTCTCTCCCTGGTTGGCTGGCTCTTACAATTTCACTTATATTGCTACCGACTGGAGTTTTGGCTGTCTCTATTTCTGTTAAGTGTTCCCGCAATAAGCAACAGACTCTCATGTACTTGCTGCTGCTCCTTTTTTGCCTAGAAATGTCTTCAGCAGCTCTGGCACATTCCTACTGTGTTAGGACTGGAAAGTGTTATGGGTTACCTTGTTCACCAGCACAACTGGACATGCGCCCAGGATCCTGGAAACAGTGCTGTGGATGTGATACAGAGAAAGCTGCAGTGTTGTGGGGTCCACAACTACACAGACTGGCTAAGGATATCATCTTCTTTTTCATATCATCCAACTTGTGTCCCTGAAAGCTGCTGTATGGAGAAGCATTCTCACTGCAGGGGAGACTTAGGCCAGGTGGATCAGCTTTCTGAGGAAGGTTGTCTAAAGAAGCTGGAAGGTCAGTTGAGTTTTGCCATGCTGTACATTTTTTGGTTTTGTACTGTGCTAATCACCTTGGAGCTCTTGGCTGGTATTAGCAATGGCATCCTCATGAGACATCAGCCATTCTATGAACTCCGTATTCTGGACTCCTATACCTTGTCACAGGACTACAGGTGCTAGCTGCTTTGCTGAACCTGCTGCATATTTCCTCAGCTTTTTACTACTTTATTGTTGCATTGGAAAACAATTTAAAAAAATTGCACATAAATCAAACTACTGGATTTTTTTTTCTTCAGTGTTATGATATTAGATCAGTTCTCTCACAGACTTTTTTTTTTTTGATTAGCATTCTGTATCTGAAAATTTTCTGGGGACAGGTCTTCAGTGTATGCAGACACAAAACTACTATGTATGAGTGCAGGGGAAGCAGTAAGAAAAGGCATATTTGTCTCAGGGCAACTTGTTGTGAGGTCATGATCTGAACTTTTGGACTCAACTGTAGTGGAATCTTAGAGAGCAATTAATGTGCAGATTCTTCCACTTCCAAACTTGTGTTGAAAGCTTTGTTTTGTTTTTTTTTTTTTACGAAGCCCTTTAGATAAAGTTTAATATTTATTTGTCTTGCTCAAATGCTGGTTTAAGAAGTAACTTACTTTTCAGTAAAAATCTGTGTCAGTTTTTATAGTGGCTTGAGGGTACAATCTAAATAGGTTTGACAGCAACAGAGTAACTAATATGATGTTGTGCAGCAGGAGGTAAAGCAGTCTTGGGAGTTGCTCTGGATCAATTCCCAAATAATACAGCAAGAAAGTCTGTCTGTATTCATTCATTCATTTCATGACAGAGCAAGAAATGAGTCAATTATTTTTGCCAGAAAAGTAATGTGGGGTCACATGTGTGCTTGAATTATACCAGCAGTATGCTGCTTTTTCTTAAGATATGCCTGCCTTTCTTACAAAATCCCCTTGTTACCCATTTTCTGTCAGTCTCCCTCCAGCCTGCATGTGCTGAAAGGGACTAAGTTAGCATGTGGCGTACTCATGTATTTGTTTATGCCAGTGCTACTGGTGTTTAGAGAGGGGCTGGCAAAAGCTCGCTCTACCTGTGTTGGGCTGTGCAGTGTGTGCTTGTATTTGGGTGTCTGTTTGGAAAGTGTCTTAAGCTCTCTGCTGACCTGGGAATGGGCACTTCAGCAGCTTTATCCTTTGGTAAGTGTACGTAGCGGATCTCTAGGGCCTACAACTGTACCACATTAGGTTTTACTAGACTGGAAACAAGGAAAAGGCCTGGGTCACAAAAACTTCTGGATCTGGCAACTCTGTTAGCCCTTTAAATAGTCAGTTCAATCATTATTGCTCAAAGTGTTCTATCAAACTTCAGGTTTTATGCTTATTGCAAATTTCAGACCCTAAATCACCAGGTACTGATTTTTGTGAGCAGAAATGAGAAACAACCAGAGGACATAAGGTGAGTTCTTGCATGCTAATTATTAGCCATGTGAGGATAGAACATGAAATAAATGCAAAGTTTTTCCAGTAAAAAACCCCCAAAACACCAACAAAAAAACCCCAAGAAAATCCAAATACCTCCCTACAAAACTACCTCAAACAATTAAGGTATTGCTTTAGATAAAGGAAAATAACTACTTCATTAGATGTCAGCAGTTCTTAAAAAAAGAGTGAATGTTCCAAAGCAAATAAAGGAAATGGTTATTATGTTGAGTAGCATAATAGAAGGAAACATTTCTTTCATATTTCTTGACATAGGATAGGTGTGGCAATGAATAAAGTTTGTCCACTTAAGCATCACAATAGGGACTTTGTGGTACTCTGGCACATAAATACTTTGTAATGCAGATTATTGCTATGACATAAAAAAGATGCAGTGAAAAACGAAATGACAGCAACAGGCCCAGAGAGAAAGAGTTTGTTGGAGAAAGTAAAGTTGAAGAATGGAGTCTGTAAAGCATATTTTTACCATTAGCTTTTATTAAGGGGGTTATTATTCTTCTCAAATCTTATACCCTACGACTTCCTTCACAATTTCTGAGGCAGAGTCTCTAAGAGGGGAGTGCCCATATTTTTAATTACTAAGGAGAAGATAATAATTTCAAGGTGATTAAAGAGAGTAAATTATGTGGCTATCCTCATCTATTCTCCTGTCTGCTAAAAGTTAAGGCCTCTATGCTTACTGTACTAAGAAAATGGAAAGATAAATATGAAATTAATTGACTAGACATTAAATATATGAAATGGTTTTTAGTAGTTATATTTTCCCTTGCATATTCTTTCCTGTAGAAGATCACATCTTAAACCTGGTAATAAGTGTGAGGATGCGTGAGGCAGACATACTCCAGCTACAAATGGTTGATAGTAGAAGACAAAACAATAAATTTATTACCCCTTTGACGTTTGGAAGTTTGATTCCGAATACTCACCTCTGGACAGGAATTACTTATTTTGAAATAAAAATGGTGCTATTTCTAAGCATGTACAGTTTGTTTCTGTATTGTAAGATACATAAATCCTTGGGTGCCATTGTATTCTATGCATTTTGTATTCTTCATTCTGAAAGGATCACCAGCGGTTTCTCACAATCTAAAAAAATTAGCAGCTGTATAGGAAGGCAGCAGATGACTTAGACTTGACATTTCTGAAAATTGTGTTGATTTGGATTTGAAGGGAAAAAACTGATGTCCAGTGCAAAGCTGGAAATGTATTTTGTGATTACTCTTTTAGAGAGCTTTTATATATATATAAACCCCATATATTCAATGCATGAGTTGGTGGTTATACTTTGATATCTTTTGTAGAAGGCAACAGTCAGAAAGGTAGAGTTGTTTCTAAAATGTAGAAAACATTATTGCAACTTTTTCTCAACTTTCTTTTTCTGTCTTTCCTTCTATCTTTTTTCCCAAGAACTCTGTATTTTTTTCCTTTATTGTGAATGATGGCTTGATTTAACTCTGAGTAGAACATAATTCAGATGCTGGCTTATGAATTGTTCTTCATCAAGTCTCATCTTTTCAGTTCAAAATTAAATTCTGTTTCACAAGCACAAAGTAGGAAATCTGGGCTTTGCTAGAAGATAGTTGAAAACTCAGCTCCTTCCTACCTCACATGGATATTGTTAAATCAGTTTAAATTGAAATTATGGCTTTTGTAGTCTGTTGTAGAATTGCACTATGTGGAGTAGCAGGAGGTTGTAGAGTCACACTATGTATTTTCTTAACAAATTCAGCTTGCATGCCTAGCTTAGGTTCCTTCCTACAAGGTGGAATTACACAGGGTAATAAAGAAGCTCAGAGAAGAAAGGAAACCTAACTCTAAAATATCCCAATATCATCCTGGAAGATGACAAAAATAATTTTTGACCTAAGAAGTACAGAGAATGAGCTGAACTACTTATTCAATTATGTCAAATGATCAGCATTCATTTATTAAATGATGTAAAGTGAAATTCAATTAGAGCAAGTAAGTGATTACATTATGTAAAGCAATTTTTAAAACTGGGTAATATGATCACCCTTCATTTATTACATTAGGTTCAGAATATTGGATATTGGTACTTTAATTAAATTCATGGAAATGCTTATAATGATGGACTATTTAAAAGAGTTTGCAAGTGAAGCCACTCCTCCTTGTACTTCTTTTCTAGTATTGACTAAATAATAGTGCTGCTATTGCTTTCAAAGCAAAGGCTCAGAGTTTACTATGACATTGTTCTTATAGGTAAAATCTTGTAAACATTGCTTGTAAAGGTAATTAGTAAGATGTCCAGAACAGGGGGAAAAGTATCCCCAATTAACCAGCTTAGCAGTGGGTAGGAAAGGGGAGAAATTGAGTATTAAAGTTGCAATCTTACAAGAAACATAACATATTATGAAGATAAAATACCTTAATATCTTTCTACAAGTCTAGATTTTCTGTTTTGCAGACAAATAGAATGAAACAATCACATTTGAAGATCTTGTTGAGACTTTTTTGGACAGGGAGAATGCAATTTCAACCTCTCTATGAGGATAGCAGGGTCACATTTTTTTGTGCTACTCTGTTAGCCCATTTTCTTGTGATTATACTTGACTAAGGCACACCTCCCCCCCCCATCATCTCTCTTAAAGTGTCCCCTTTTGCTACTCTACTATTCATGTTGTAGAGCTGGGTTGGAGATATAAAAAAATATTAGAAATAGGATCCATTATTAAATTGTCTTATTTTTTCACACTACTCTGAAAAAATATTTGTCTAAGGACTCAAATACCAATTTATTGCTTAAATTCAGGTATTCTTGTGGCCAGAACATTTTAATGTTTTAAAGAATGTGTGCTTACTGTATGAGCCAGGTGTAAAATCCCTAGGATTTTAAAATGAATCTAAGTTGTGCAACTTTATGCTGATTACTTGCAGAGCTGTGTGGGAGAAAACCATTCCAAATTTTAGGCAAGAGTTACTGTGCATGGCTCAAAAACATGTGCAAGTAGAAAAGGTAGCAGATTTTAGGATGTCTGGAAGTATTATTTTAAATACTTGGAGAATGTTCCTTGGCTGACAGAAGTAAAAAAAAAAAACAACCCTGGTTGGTTTTTGTTGTTGTTTGTTTGTTTGTTTGTTTTGTGTGGTTCCCCTCTGCTCTGCATAGGATTTTCACGTAGGAGTAAGCTGAAATGTCTATGTGAGAGAACCTCTATAATTTCACTTAAGAAAGAGCTCATTTTCTTTCCAGGGCAGTTTGGTCTACATGGAAAACAGTGTAAGGGTTTGTTAAAGGTTGTGTTAAACACCCCAAAAAGATAAAATAAGAAAATAAATGGGGAGGAGAACCAGTGACTATTGGGTTCTAACTGAGGAGAAAACAGTAGTAATGAGAGTTCTCTAGAGAGAACAAGTAGTAATGCAGTAGTGTGAATACAATAGCAACAACTATACCAAGTGAAAAAAATGGAAACCAAGTTTTTTTTATTTCTGTGTCTCAGTAATTGTAGTCATCCAGTGTTGTTAGTAATTTGAGGTTTAAAAACTCCCCACAACGAAATTTTGAGATTGTAAACCACTTTTTTTAACCTCATGTCATAGCAACTGCTGAAATATCCAGCCACCATGCTAATCTAATTCAGCATAGTTTGAATTTATTATCTTCCCCAGAAAATTTTATTTTCAAGTTATAAAATTATGATCTTCAACATTCTATAAGAAAAAAAAATGTAAATAATCTTTTATGGATGGTGAGCTGTGGGGGTTTTTTTAATCATGTAATTTGGAAAATGAATCAGCATGTGACAGATAATCTGCAAAGTGAAGTGTTCATAATTATCTTGGTCTAGCTTTGCATTAGGCCAGAGGGGGGGGAAAAAAAGGAAAATGTACAGTAGCCATGGAGAAATATTGGATTTAAAACTATATAGTTTTATATAGTGTATATGAAAAATGACAATGAAATATGATGGCTATTAAAGAAATTTATTTTGGAAGTTTTAATATTTAATGGCCCTGTTTTATGCAAATTTATAGCCATTTTTATCTCTGGGCCTAACTAAAGGATCAGAATAGACTAAGCAATTGATGACCCTAAATTAACACCATGTAGCCATTTCTATAATTTAATTTCATACAGTTTATTTGCTGTGCCTTGTATAAATTGGAGAATGAGGATACTAAAAGCACTGTCACCCTCTGAGCTAATAAAATCTCTGGTGACAGTGCATTCTTATGAGTGAAGGACACTGTCATCAGTCTCAGCTAAGGAAAGAAGAAAAACACAATTAAAACGCCAAACAAACAAAGCAAAAACCAAACCCCAAAACCCTCTAAACCACCACCACCACTACTAGCAACAAGAAAAAGCAGTGGAAAAAGCTTTCAAAGCAGGAGTGGATCAAAATGATTATTTTACTCAGCCTACCCATGTAACGAGGATCTAGGTAGCCCTGGCCTTGCTGACACCTCTTCTCCTGTCTCATTTTTCACTTTTTGGCATGTGAAATCAGCTGGCATGTGTCCTCTGAGGGTAGTGTGGGAGTAAGACAGCACCTAGTACAAGTAGCATCCCTTCCTTCCTGATGCAGTCCTGACTCCTCAGGACTTTTCATCCTTCCCTGCATTAAAAGCTTTTTTGGTTGATGTTTACATGAAGATTAACGGCTTAGGCATTTGGGAGGTCTGATTGAAATGTACAACAGGATCTGTGCAGGTACATTTAGGAAGAAGCAAACCTAGTTTTGTTAAAAAGAATAAATTCTTAGAAATTTTTCTGACTAAGCAAGACCAGAAGATTTTGCAATTTACTTAGATGTCTCAAACATCTAAAGAAAATGGCTATGGGCAAAATACTCTGATGCAGATAAAAGGCAACCCTGAAAGCTGCTGTGCCTTCACACCACACCCCTTTGGTACTGTGGTCTCCTTTAATCATACCAACATAAAATTGGTTTCAATTGTGGGTCCAGGTATCAGAGGACAGTATCTAGCTGTGACTTGCTGGCCTTGCTGTGTCTCCCTTCAGACCAACTGCCTGATTCAGTAAACTGCACGAACTGGGCTCATGATGTCATGCAATATATGACTAGCTGATCAGAGTGCAGCAAAACAAAGGACTCTGTTCTACTCTACTGTGTATTTTACTCTGGGATAAGAAGAAAAGAATTTGGTATGTTTCTTTGTTAAAACAGACTTTTCATCCTACATTGGGCAAAACTTCAGGGAAACAACCTTTCCTCACTCTTAATTAATCCAGAGAGTGAACAGGAGGATGACTACACAGATTGGATATAATTTGAGTGTGGAAAAATTGTCATCATCCCTCTTTAATTAGTGTTATAGGATGGCTCTCTTCAGATTTAAGTAGATATGACAAAGATGTGTTTCACATAGTCAAGAGGGTAATTAAACTGTCACATGCTCAAAGCAATATACATACAGATCTGACTAAAAAGCTGACTCTCTGAAAACAATGATGGATGAGGTTTTAATGCACATGGGTATTAGGAAAGAAGCAAGAATGGATTACTGTGAAATGAATTGCTGCAGTTCTTGGCTGTAAAGGGAAAAAAAGGGAAAATATATTGAATTTAAAAGAGGGAAAGGCTATAAGGAGGAACTGAGGACACAAGAGGATGAATTCATGCTATATAGTTTAAAATAATGCTTTAATTATAAAAACAGAGGAGAGCAGGCAGGCTGTGCCGGTCGTTATACCACCACATATATATCTGAATAGTTATGTATTATGAACTATGCAGATTGCTTTTTCCCTTCCAGACCATATGGTTGCTTCTCAAGAATGTGTGGTAGGTTAGGAGTGTGTATTTCTGGAGATGAGTTTCAACGTTTGTCTAGAAGCAGGCCAAAAGGAAACCTAAAGTCTTCAGTGGCTCTAACAGGGCAGGGAACTATTTTTTACATTTCTGGCTTTTGTTTCTGCTTTGCTCTTGACAGTGTTTTTATCTAGCAGTAAAACCTTGTTTCACCATTTAAAATGGTAAAGTCAATTAAAATTATTTTTAGTGTATGCCGCAATAATTTTGCTGATTGAATTCTTGGTTTAATCTGCTTTCCTCTGGCGAAATTCATGTGGATTCTTGGAGACCATGCAATAGTAGGTACACAGAGGAAGAAACCCGCAGAATTTCCTAAGTTGATCTATAGTTATCTAGTAGATGTACATCACCCATCTACAAGTCTATCGGCTATACAAGTTGACTGAAGGCTTTTTGAAGGCTGCTCCCTTCATGAGACAAACCTTGAAGCTGTTTTGATATTTGGTCTCCAACTACTGTCACTGTGTTGACAGACTTGCTGTTGTGACTCAAAATCACAGAATAAACTCTGTCTAATTGCTCTGAGGTAACGTGGAATTGATGTCTTAATGCAACACTAAAAAAGCTGTAGAATGAGCTCAGTAGGCAACAGAATCAAAGGAAAAGAGGACTTAGATATACTCCTGGTTTCCTGTCAAAATATTGAATTAATCTATTTACATGTGAGAAAGTCAGAAGAAAAACAAACGCCAGTTCTGTTGGTTAAGAGAAAGCTGGCATGCCAAGTTTGTGCCCAGTCATATTGTTTTCTATTTTCACTATATCTGTTAAAATGGACACTATATCAGAATAAAAAGCTTTTATGGAAAATGATGGTGCAGTGGTTTTTATCTGTAAAAGGATGACATGTAAAAAGAGGCAAAAAAATGGTAGAATTTTTGCTCTTCCAGAGATGCTTCCTCATTCAGCACTCTTGAATGTTTCAGCTTCAAATCTTACTTTTTCTCCTATTCTGAATCTTGTTTCATCATGCCACTTCACCTGATCATTTAATTTTTTAAAAATTACGTACTAGTTTGAAAGCAAACCAGTGGGAGATGCTGAGTTAGAAGTACAATTTATTAGGAAAATTAAAATAAATACAATAATACAGAAACACTGAGAGAGTCAGAACACAATCTGACACCCTGGTCAGGGTGGTGGTAGCAATCCAATTAAATGGTGACTGCAGTCCTGTTGAAATGATGGATGTGATTCTGTTGAAGCAGCGATCCTGTAGAAGGGTTTGGTCTTCCTCTGAAGGTCCAGTGGTGGTTATGGAGCTCTTTTCCTCTGGGAATTAAGTGGATAAGACTGACTGTGGTGTTAAACATCAGATTATATCCAGGTAGGAATGGATATAGGTTCCTTCCTCTGGGTGAAGCATCTCACAATAGGATGATGTAATTTTATCAGTCATGCAGTGAGCCTTAATGGCCCATTAACAGAAGATAACTCCCGAATGGAAGATGAGTCATGGAAGAGATAAAGAGCACTGCCCCACCTGGTTTTAACGCATGATGATATAATACATACTTTTGGTTGTATCTTACATTGTAGCCTAAAGCAAGTGAATAGCACGCTCAGTAGCAGATAAATATGTTTCCTGAATATATTTAACTTTGCTTTTGACTTAGTACCTACATCCTTGGCAGAGGAGTGCAGCTAATAGGCAACTTTGACAGTGCAGAATGACTAGATGTTTTCTTCATAACCCTATATTTTACTAGAAGATTATAGCAGTTCCTAGATTTATTTGATTTTTTCCCCCTCCAAATTAGATACATAGTTACATTCTGAGGGCACAAATGGCCTGACGCTTAATATATCTGAACAAAACAGAAATCAGTATCCATTAAAATTGGAGCTAGGGTTAAATAACTAAAATAATATAGAAAATCCCTGGAACCTGTCTTGATAAAAATTTCAACTTCGGACACTCATCCAGCAGAATTGCCCTGTTATTTATTTCCTGCCACTTTCGTTATGATTTATGCTTTTCTATATAAATAATCCCTGTACCATACCCAGGGAGTTGTTTCATTTTTGCCAGGTAGAAATCATTCATTTCCTATCAATGGAAGCTCATAAAACAATATATTGACAATTACATCCAGTTGAGCCGGTGATTATGAGATTAATTACTCTTGTGAGTGATGGCATTTAGCTGCATTAGGTTTCCAGCTCTGTTGTGTTGGGTATTTTCTGTGGACAGGAGGCATCTGTGCAGAGACCGCTGCAATGGGCAATGGGGTCAGGCCTGTGCTGGTGACACACAACTCTCCTCCAAATGGGCTGAAGCACGACAGGCTTAGTTCTGGGATTTGCAGCTGATGGCTCCCTGACAGCTGACATTTTGTGAAAATGCCTCTAGTACAATAGATCCAACTTAGGGTCAAATGCTATCTTTCAAAAGGAATCTTTGGGTTTCATGTGTGGGTAGGAAGGTATTTTCACTTTTATTTACAGTAGGTTGCTCAGGATACCCTACAGCTAGTGGTCACGGGTTTTCCCTGCAGTTACCATGAGAAATTAATGTTCTGACAGCTGTGTTAAGAAAATGATCTGCTCTGCAGAAAAAGTAAACAGTGTCTCAAATATTTTGGGCCACTTGCTCTGTGATAACAGTCCCCGAGCCTAGCTATCTGGTGATGCTGAAAGCAGTTTCACTGAACAGGATGGATACTGCTCTAGAAGCCAAAGGAGAGAAAATTTAAGTGACAATGTTCTTTCTTGTCAGGAAAGTGAGTCACTGGATGTGTATTTGCTCTAGACATAAGATCCTTGCTCTTGCAGCAGCTCTCTGGGCAAAAGCTGGTGGTGGCCAAGCCTGGGGTAAGCTGGTGGGCTGTGTGCCTGGCATTGCTATGGACCAACACTGAGCACAGGGAGCCGTGACACCATGGTGCAGCCCAGGGACAAAAGCCTAAGGCACTCTGCTAAACAGGAATGTTCCTATCTGTGCTGCATTACATGGGGTGTCTGCAGGCTGGGGACCTGACCAAAGAAATGGCAAATGTGGATGCCCAAATCAGTCACTCAGCCAGTTCAGATGACTGACAAGCAGGCAATGTACCCTCGATTATATCACATGCTCTGTGCACTGTCAGACTGTGTGGGACCGGGTTGGGTTGTGATGAGTCCTTTCTTTTGTCCTTGTCACCATTCTTGGAATCAATATATACCCAGAGTTGCCATATAAGATAATTATGTAGTGAAGAAAACTTCACATAATGACCCGGTGAAACATCCAAGGACACTTCATGTTCTAAGTAACCTCCAAAAATATTAGGTATCATGTCAATATACACTGATTACCCAGTATATATAGATCCCCGAGAAAGGAAGTGTTAAAGAAAACTTTTTAATATATATATACGTGTGTATATATATACACACACATATGTTTCTATGTATGTGTGTGTGTATATATATATATGCAGGTAAATAAATATTTATATATGTATATATAACTTCTATTTTCTATATAATGCATATATGATATATGTATGTATGAGGGAGAGGAGAAGAAAGAGAGAGAATATATAGAGGGTACTTGTACCTCCAATTGTATATCACTTTCTTGGATACCACATGTTTAAACTGGTCTAAATGTCTAAGTTTTTGTCATTTCTGTCCCTTAATCTATATAACTGCCAACGAGAGCATGATGAAATATTTTGTCACTTACTACATTTTGTTAATAATGGCATTTGATTTATCTAAAGCGAATTAATTTGAGATTTTACTGGGGAACAAAGGAATGATCTGTGTGGTAGACAGCAGAGAGCTTGTTTAGCAAGACTGATATCTACAAACGTCAGGAGCTCTAACTTGGTAGCTGGTTTTATATTGTCTCAAATAGATATGCATGAAGTGTCTGATATTTTAAAGAGTCAGTGCAAGAGAATAGTGTCAATATTAAAGAAATGCAAATTAACAGTGAAAGTATCATCACTGGATGATGATACAAAAGGAGACAATATCATCCTCTCCTCCCCAGATGCCCTTTATCAGAGTGCAGTTGAGAAGCCCCATTATGAAAATATTTACTGGCAGCAGCATTTAGGCAGAGATCTGGGAGGTGTCTTAGGGGATGACCAAACTTTCTTTAATTTCTGGAGTGCTTGGATGCTGTAGAAATCCATGAAAACCTTTGGTTGTCTCAATGACAGGTGATGTTTTACACTCTACATGAAGTCCTATGCTAAACTATGGAAAGTGACTCAAGTACATTGAGAGGAAACTGACAGAGCTCAGCCTCTGTGATCAGTCCACACCAGCTGTTCTGCTCTTGAGCACTTATCCTAGGTTACAATGTAAGTTGTGCCCAAGGTATGTATTCTATTCCCACCTCCATGAGATGTGGAAACCAGGTGGGGCAGTGTTTCCTTTATCTTCTGTTAATGGGCCCATCAATGCCTTGCTGCATGACTCACAGCTAACTCCCTCCGGGAGCTATCTCTGTTTAATGGGCCATCAAGGACCTACTGCATGACTCATAGAATGATATCATCCCATTGTGAGATGCTCTGCCCAGGGGGAGGAGCCAAGCATTCCCACCTGGATATAATCCAGGGTTTGGGACAGCACAGGCAGCCCTTTCTCGCTGGATTCCCAGAGGACAAGAGCTACCAGACCTTTCTACAGGTTCACTGCTTCAACAAGACCATTTAATCTAGACTCGTACCACCACCCTAACTAACAGGGTGTCAGGTTGTATTCTGACTCTGTCAGTGGTCTTTTGTACTGTTGCTTTTTTTTTTTTTTTTTTTTTTTCCTCCTCCTATTAAATTGTATTTCTGACTTAGAGTCTCTCACTGGTTTTGCTTTCAAACCAGTACAGCCATGTCAGATAATTTTTTGCACAGTCTTTAAGAATTCATGTAACTGCAGGTGTGGGTTTTTTTTTTTTCCACTTTCAAATATATTTTCTTTACAGTTGAAACATTTTCAAAACTGATATCTGGCCTATTAAAAAAAAAAAAAAAGAAGAGTTTCAGCTCTTACAATTTGCCTTAGCTTCCTCACTCAGTTGTTAGGGTTTTTTTCATGTGAATTTACAATCAGGTTGTTCCTTTTTTGAAAAATATTTTCTCATTCCCACTGAAAGATAAAAATTTCATACAAGATGTAGAAGAATGACCAGCCCCAGTTATCTAAATAAGCTCTCAGTGTGTCCAATTTGACCCTTTCAAAGTTTCATTGTAATTCCTGAGCTTATGTTGGGGTGCATAAACCTGTGGTTTGGATTGTAGAATGGAGACTTATGCTGTTGTGTGGTAACACTGCTCGTATAAGAGGAAATTTGATCCCATTCTTCCAAAAGAAAGAATAATAAGGAGCAAAATAGATTCCCTCACTTTGTTATGATCTTGAATACTGCTTTAAACTGGAGACAGTGCAAAGGCAGGGGTGAAATTTTTACTTAATTTCTCCTTCTGAAACATACTTTACCTTAAGGGAAGAATTTTCCTGATACTTCTCTACTTTAGTTTCTGTCCTTTAAAAGAACAGTTCACTTTTCTGTGCAAATATTGTGTAAGCCAGAAATAACTTTATTTGACACAAAGTTGTATTCCCCAAATTACATCTGTTAAGGCAGAACAGTTTTTAAGGAAAGCCAGGAAAGGAGTTTTCCATTGTAATGTTTAACCTTCTTCCAGAACATCACAGTCAAGTGGGTTGTATCTCCCAGTCCTACCTCAAGGCATATTTAATCAGGATTAGACATAATTTCAAGTTGATATAAAATGTGCTTGTTCTGTGAAACCCTTCTGTTTCCATTTTAATCTTTCTGGTCCACAAATCAAGTAGCAATAATTTGCCTCCATTTGTTTTCAGTTGATGCCCTTCTCATCTGAAATTGCTTGTTTCTTTGAACAAGCACTAATAAGGAAATGTTCTTTCATTTGGAAGAACAATGCTGGAAACCTTTCAGAAGAGAGCATTAAAATGTGGCAGATTTTGGTTATTACTGAGCTAGTCTGTGTACAGTGGAAGCATACAAGTATCAACTGCTTTGTGCACTGAAATGTTCATGGTTTAACATCGGCAAGGCTGGAGAGAGGGGATGGTTTGACAGGTACAGGAGGTAAAGGAGTTGGACTAAAAGCCTAAGTGCATTCCTCTGCTCCCTCCTCTGTGCTACTCACCATTACTTCACAAGTGTCCGTATGATCTGCTAGGGATGATTTTATATCTGCCAGCCAGATTTCCCCAGTTAAATATTGATGTATTTACAGATATGAGGTGAAATGCTCTGATATTTTATCTGAAGCCACAAAATGGAATATCTTTTCATTATATTCATAATATTATTCTTTGTGAAGAAGAGCAATTCCAAAAAGAAATGGAAGTATTTAGTTGTGTTTCAGTCTTTTCTTACAAAGCAATTGGTTTAAATCCCCCATTGGGCTAAGTGTGATAGTTAAGGAACTATCTTAAGTTGAATAGCACTTTTCAGTGATTAACAAGTGCTGAAGTTTTTTGATCTGATTAATGATTATTTCATTTTTGGTCAGTTGAAAGAATCCTGTTAATTACAGATATTATCATGAACTGTAAACATTTCAGAAGTAATCGGGGTATTTATTCGCTTAAGTATTACTTCCTGCATCTGATATATTGAGAGCGATAATAATGCATGACAGACTCGGCCAATGTATCTATATACTTCTGTCAAACAGTTTTAAAAACACTTAAATTTTGGTGGTCTTGGGAGAGGATTTATGAGCTGCAACACTCAGCTGCAAAGAAAGAGTGTAGTAGTGAAAAAAAAAAGGTGCCATGAGGAAAAAGTCCTTTTGTTTCTAATTTAGAATTTTTTTTTAATACATTTAAACATTTTAATACATTTCCCTTATGAAAGGCAAAACAACATTGTAAGGTTGCAATAACTCCTGACTGAATTACCAAATCCTAGATCTGCTCAATACTGTAGAGACCAGAAATATCACAGTATCAGCAAATAGCAGGAGAATTTCAGTATTTAGAATTTCAGGAGAATCCAGTGTAGGGTACATAGCATATGGCTTTTTACTGGCTTATTGGTTTTGACATCAAAACATTTTACAGAAAATTAGAACTTAAAATAGATAGTCATTAGGAAGATATAAATAATAATCTAATTTAAATCTTTCATGCTAAATCACTTATTTTGCAACTTAGGTTTCTAGTAACAGGAGAGGAGCTTTTCTTCAGGAGCCAGTCAGTGGTGTGCCAGGGCTAATCTTGCACAGATTGTGTGGCTATCCAAATGTGTGTCCCAAGGGTGAGTTGTCACATCTATGCAGCAGCTTGGTTGTTTGCATTATTATGGGATGCCCAGACATTTTTATGATGGAAAAAAACCTGCTTTACCTGAATGGCAGCTATAAATTTTTAATGAATAAAGACAGGATACTGAATAGTCTGAGATAAAACTATCAGTTGCTACGGCAAATTTTTGGGGGGACATTGAGAAGGGATCCACAGCTCCATGAGAGCACCTATGACACAATTTGGAGGGTGTCTATTAGTTTGTAGGTGTTTCACAACATTTTAAAAGTGGCTAGGGTTGCTAGTATTGGTCCTGAAAGTATATTTCACTGGTTGCTGGCTATTTCCCTGTTGCTAATAGATAGGTGCATCCTGATTTAAGTATGTTTAATGTAGTTTAAGCTTTGTGAGCTGAGCAGTTCACACTTGTAATATATGTGTGTATATAGTTTCTGCTTTTATTTGTGATTTATACCTCCTAATCATATAAATTCCACAGTTATTTCCTGACCTTGCAAGTCTAATGCCTCTTATGTAAAGATTACTCTTTCTAAAGGAGTTACCAGTGTTGTCTGTTTCTTCAAACACCAAGACCACTGTTTATCTATTTCCTTCTTATAGATAGATGGCTGGAATTAAACATGTAAAACTCTGATACTAATACTGTTTAGAGAGAAAATTTATTTTTTCAGCATCCTAATTTTTCTGTGTCAATACAATTTTCTGTTAGCCTTTGTAGATGCCTTCTCACCTTGTAAACTTACCTCATTCATCCTGTCAATTTAAAAAGGGTACCTCCATAGAAGGAGACAAGAGATGTGGATGTTTGTGTGTTGGTCTCAAGTCTAATTCCTCGTGCAGTACTGCAGCCAAAGGAGATCAGACAGCCATTGACCATAGCCTGGTGTTGGTTGGATATGTAGGGCATCATGTTGCATGAGGACTCCATCTTGAATGCAATTTGAATACACTGGACTGATAGTGCACGAACTTTTACTGCAAGTGCTATGCTATTTATGCTCTTCTCTTGGAAAACCTGGATTATGCACCTACTGCCTCTCTGTTTTGGGAGATGGGTACTTGCCACACAGGAGAAAAGAGACCAAGAAATGCTTTGCAGCCAAATGCATGCTTAAGGCACGCAGAATGCAATTCATTATTTCAATTTTGTTGTGTTTCTTTTCAATTCACCTAATATTGGTAAGATGTCTCTTGCTAAATGGAAGCTGTCTGTTTCTTCTGCCCAGAAAAAAAAGGCAATAGTCCCATTTGTTATTTTTCTGGTTTGTTTACTGCAGATATTAAGCAACAGCAAAGAGCAGAAACACTGGCTTTCCTTGACTTGTGGAGTTACATAGCATGAGTTTTCTTGCTGCAATTGCCAAAGCTGAAGTAATTGGTGGAACAAATTCAAATTATATGCTTGTGCGCAGCTGACCTGCATGTCACTCTGGACTGCTTATGGTGCATTTAACTGCAACATTGCTTCACTTGTGTGACTCTCATTCTTTTTTGTTTTGAGTGACTAGTTGAAGGGAGTCCCTATATTGATTGCGCATAAAAGAAATTACTAAAAGTTTCATAGCACTGGGAATTTGTTTTAGATTCTCAGGCAATCCAGCCAGTCTGAACCTATATGCCTCATTAGTCAAAACAAATTTAAAACTCTAGGTACAAACCTTGTTTATCTTGCAGCCTGCATTAAAAAACTCCAGTGTATGCATCTGTGGCATACTATTTATAAGACATCCTGTCCTTTAGTGGCCCCTCACAGCCTTTTTGCACAGTAGAAGTAAGTTTACAACATCACGTTTTCCTCACAAGCTAACGGCTTTTGTCTTGATGGGCTTGAAATACTCTGATGTACCATATAATTCTTGGCTGCTGTTATGTATGCAGGTTTGCACATAGAGGCTGCTGTCCCGTTTCTTCTAACTGCAATACAGATTTCTACCATGTGCTAACAGGAAAACTAAATAGTGGGACCCTCTAACCTGTAACTTAGCCCTCCAGACAACAAATAGAGTAGTTTACCTGTTATGTGGAGCTGTTTTGATCCTGGATGGCTTTATTACCTCCTGGACTCTGAAGACAAAGATGCCTGTTGCAGAGGGGCAAGCAACAGCACCAGCTCCGGACTCTGTCCATCCTGGTGTTTATACACCCCAGGGAAATCTAACATTCTGTGTTCACCTGGTCAGACCCTAACTCTCAGTTTATAACTCCAAAATATCTATTTGTCTGAACCATACTGAGTAGACAATTGTTCTTAAGTGGTGGCTATGAAAGCTGTTGACAGTGCTCATGACCCTGCAGTGCAACTGAAATATAAGGGATTTATATTAACTCTGAAACTTGCCACCTTAAGTCATCACCTGAAGTGGTCTCCAGCTGGTGGTTTCCAGGTTGTGACTTTCTGTTTATGCTTTGCTATCCAATCAGTTTTGCACTCTTATTACAACTCCTGCATTTCACCTTGACAAAATACCATTACTGCAGAAATAGTCTCTGGCATAAGACTGAGCTGAAGACTTTGGTTTCACCAGATTTCTTTCCCTCATCTCCTCCCTGTTATTTTCTTTATGTTTTTCTGTTTGGAGAACAAAGCATATGCTGGGTGAGTAGTTGGCTGACTAACCCTATTGAGATATCTGCAACAAGGTCAAAGAAACATTGGAAGCTTGTCTCTCTCTGTCTACATGTGATGGTCTCCTGGGGCCTTTCTTTAATTGGGTAACATAATTTCCTCTGGAAAATGCAGAAAAGCTGAAGTATCTGAAAATATCCCTCGAGCCTGGCTGGAAAGTGGCTTCCAGCTGTTCCCGGCTAGCCCTGGCTCGGGATACTTCCAGACTCGGTTGGTGGCAGCAGGCAGACCGGCCACCACCCCCCCGGTGGGTCAGAGCTGCACGAGAGATGTCGGTGAGGCTTGACGAAGGTAAGAAGTGAGGAGGCTACTTTGTGGCTAGATGGTTTTTATTATCACCTGCCTTTCGCAGGGGAGCCACACTTCTGTCTGAGCCTCTCTCGAGAGTGTCCCCGCCCGAGGCGTGGCCACAGCTTATAAGGGGTTGGGAGAAGGGGGTGGACACAAGAGGGAAAGCCAATAAGGGAAATATGGATGTCACACTGACAGCGAATGGGAAACGAGGGGTGGGGGTTCCCCAACCTGCTCCAATCTGGGACCGAGTGTCTCTGAACATTCTGGAAGAAGAGGAGAGGCTTCCCAGAGAGTGACAGGCTGTGGAGAACAAAGACAAGGGGAAACCAAATGGGGAGAAATACAGGGGGGAACTTGGGAGAAACCATTACAGAACAAATTAATATTAACAATAAATCAAAAGGTATAAAACGCACCGCTACAAGTATCTAATAGCAAAACTAAGCACATATCTTTTACAGTCTTCAAAAATCTAATAATAAGAAAAACCCCCAAAACTATAAAAACAAAGCAAAAAGTGCAAAGGTTTCCCTCAAATGCTTTTCCGATTTAGTGTCGCATTTTGATTTGGTGGTTTTCTGAGGGTTTTTTTAGATGTCTAGACTGCAAAAGGATCTTTGAATTTTTTTCCCTGCTTCTCCACCCCAAAGGCCTCTACTTGTACTTTTGGACATTACTCACACATAAAATCCTACGCATTGTAGTTTTGTCAAAATCATGTTTTCTTACTGATAGCTACCTGATTACTCCAAAGATTTTGGAGTAATCTTTCCTCTTTTTCAATAAGACTTTGCTTGCTGAGGATGGGAGTTATAAGTTTAAGGCCAAAATTCTGTCAGTTTACTGAATCCCATTTCTCTCCCTGTGTGACACTTGTTCATAAATACGGTCAAATGCTCAGTGGACTCTTTTCATTACTTATCACATTCTTCATTTGACTGAGTTTTTTGAGGCACTAGTCACACTGTTGGAATGCAGTTGGCTCATTTTGGTGAATGTACATGGTAATGAACCTGAGAAATTCATAACCTTCATGGTATTTAAACAGAGTGTGCTTACCTTGATTCATGAAGGGAACCTTGCACTTAGCAAGTAGAAGCACTTGTTAATTAAATAAACATTAAATGCTGCAGTAGATAATTTCATCAATATTCTCTGACCATCACTGGGGATAGGGAAGGGAAGGCAATTTAATGCTGATTTGAGTTAGTAGTGCATTTTCATCACAGGCGGTCATAAATATAGTTGACTGAATAATTCATTGCAGACAATATTCATGAAGAAGCCAGCTCCTTGATCTCTACTCCTAGTGATTCATAAGCTTTGCCCACATGAACAATGCTTGTTGAGCTCCATTAAATCCCAGAGGGAAGGGCACTAATTTCTAGAAATGTGTTTTACTATTGCTGTGTATTTGCCAACTAGCAGAAGTTATTTTCATAGGCAATTCATAAATTGCTTACTTTGACTGTTTCTCATTTAGCATCCAATGAATGAACTTGGTCAACTTAAAGGGATGAGTTTAGAACTTCGGAGGCAAATAAATTTGGTTGAAAAAAATTTTTAAAAATATTTTTTATTATAAAACTGAAGAGTGGAGGATATATTGTATAATAATCAAATTATACAATATATCTCTGTCCTAGGTTACAATGTAAAATTGTGCCCAAGATATGTATTCTATCCCCATGAGCCGTTGGAGCCAGGGTGGGGCAGTGTTTTCCTTATCTTCTGTTAATGAGCCTAACAATGCCTTGCCACATGACTCATAGGTAACTCCCCTCTGGGAGTTATCTCTGTTTAATGGGCCATCAAGGACCCACTGCATGACTCATAGAATGAGATCATCCCATTGTGAGATGCTCCGCCCAGGGGGAAGAGCCAAGCATTCCCACCTGGATATAATCCAGGGTTTGAGACAGCCCAGGCAGCCTTTATCCACTGGACTCCCAGAGGAGACAAGAGCTACCAGATGTTTCTACAGGAATCACTGCTTTGACAAGACCATCTCATCTGGACTAGTACTACCACCCTAACTAACAGGGTGTCAGGTTGTATTCTGACTCTGTCAGTGGTTTTTTTTTTTTTGTACTATTACTTTTATTTTATTTTACTTTCCTTTATTTTCTTTTCCTCTTATTAAATTGTGTTTCTGACTTGGAGTCCTTCACTGGTTTTGCTTTCAAACCAGTACAATCCCAAAGCCAATAGGCGTTCTATTGACAATGTTTGTTCCCCTCCTGGAGTTTGAACTCATAATAGCCCTGAGTAACTGGAAATGAAAGCTGACAAACAAAAGTGATATTTGTCATATTTTGACAGTTTTACTTTTGTAGGTCTAGATGAAAGCAGGAATTCTACAGATGAGATGCTTTTGACAATGACAATGTCTTTGTCGAAAGTACATATTTTTTTAGAATAATTGTGACTAATCTGAGTAATTTTGAATGCTTCTTTTTTCACATTAACTATCCCCCTCCAAAAGAAGCCCCCAAAACCCATGACTGGACTGTTTCAACTTTGAAAACACCTAATCTTTCCACTAACTTCTCCTTCTTTCTGTGTATTTTTTTTTAAATTTTTTTTAGTCTTTTTTCTAATGTACCTCTGCATGGCTGGTGATTAAATAATCTTCAGTCTCCTACTTTTTTTTTTTTCCCTGGCTCTTTTCCACCTGTGGACACCTCTTCATTTTACTATTATGTGGTGACAGCTCACACTAAAAGGGAGAGGTGAAAGAGGTGTTCCTCATACACTTAAACAGACCATTGTCCAAGGAATATCTGCTGAATCAGAGCAGTAGATTGTGTAGACCAACAATGTGGCTTCAAGAAAAGGGACAAAATAGCCAATTTCCCTTGTCTGTACATTTGACATTCTGTGTTTACACCTGTTGCATAAAGGTTGTTGTGTACACAGATGTTGTGTAATAGATCCCTATCTGGCCTTCTGGCTTTTTAAAGTATCCATTTAAAGGCCAATTAATGAAACTGTCTAAATCCCTTTCTAAACCTTCAAATGCTGACTCTCTCTACAGAGATCTCTTGGTGTTGCATTCTAAAATTTTGCAATCCTCTGTAGAAAGGAATATTTTTGTGTATTTAAAGATGACCGTCTGCTATTTTCAGTATACCTTGCTCTTTTTGTGTATTTTTGTTTCTTTGAGGGAAAGGGAATACAGTCAATTATGGTTCCTTAATTTTTTCTCACTTTTCTGTTTTAGAAAACTTATTATCATCTCTGTCAGACTTGTTGCTGAAACAAATGATGTCATCCTTTCCTGGCATTAATTTTAAGATAGCTGCTTCTTTCTCTTGACAATATCCAAGCACAATATGTGACAATAATAAATATGTGAGTATAACAGAAAAATTACAACCCTTGTCTGGTTCTCAGTACCTGCCTTCTTGAAGGCAATTTTTTTTGTGGGCTTCCACAGCACATTAGATCTAGGAATGTGAAAAAACATCCAAAAATAACTTCAAAATCTATTGTGAGATTTGGTGACACAAACTTTTTTCTTATTTGTTCATTCAAATACATAGCCTCTTTTTTTTATTTAGTTAAAAATTTTAAAGGCTTTAAATCTCTTAATAAAAGAGGTGATTATCTATTATTCCTTGTGATGCTGCACCTTCATAAAATATCCAATAAACTCATTGAATAGCTACATTAAAATAATAAAATGAGTATTATTTTACTTCATGTTATCCTTACAAATTTAATTTCTAGTTGTTGTTCAAAAGGTTCATAGAAGAGAGACTGGAAGATAGATGCACTGGTAGCTAATGGACATCATAAACCAGTTGTAAAGCCCAACTCAGAAAGCTGTGAAACTCTATTATGTAAACTCTGAGATGTTATCTTAGAGCAAGTAGTGGTTCTATTGTTGTATTTTCCTTCAAGCAAGTGATGCTGCTGGTCTCATCTGCAAATTTATACATATGGATGTACAGCAGCTACTGAGATGCTGAAGATAAGCATCTTGATCAATTAAAATCATGAAAGTAGAGGGTCCTGGATTTTGGCCAGGACAGACTTAATTTTTTTTCCCAGCTGTGAAGCAGTAGAACCTGGAGCCATATGGGTGTTCAGGGTTTTTCTAAACTGTTACATAGAGATATAAAAAAGTAGCTGGATATCTAGGACATTAAAGTCAGTAATTCCTAGAGTGAGCACTGTTGCTCTAAGCACATTTTTTCACTAGATTTTTCCCCTTCTTAAGGTGGTCTGGGATAGCAGAATAGCTAATTGTACCCTGTACATGAGTACACCAGAATTGCCATGCCCGTGATTTAAAAGCATGCTTAGACTGGAAGGTTCATGCATAACTAGTTATTTGTCCTTAGATTTAAATTAGTAAAGTCTTAGGAAGACTTATTTATTAAGTTATTATACCTTTCTTTAGGTTTGGAAGGATCTCCAGAGAAATAAAAAAAAATGAGTGGAATTTTGTTTCTATCATCCTTTAACTGACCTTGTATTTTTCTTTACAACAACATCTTTTGTTAATATACATCACTATTCCCCTTACTGAAAAGAAGTCATACAATTGAGATAGTAGAGGCTTGGTTTAAAAAAAGTTACCTAAATGCCTGACTTGAAAAAGGAAGACAGAGAAATTTTTGTTCCACTGTAATTGAGATTTTAATGTTTTGGGGATGAAACATTAATTTAGGTAATGTTTATTTGCTTTAAAACATTCAGTGGACAGAATGAAAGAAATGGTTCTGGAAGAACATATAATTTCTCTTTATTTGCATATGGTTCATTGACCACTATCTACAAATGCTATCCATTAAGGATAAATTGGCAGTTCATGAGTTAGAAAAAGGAATAATTTGGCAGATATTATTGTTTTCACAGAATCACAGAATATGTTGAGTTGGAAGGGACCCACAAGGATCATCAAAGTCCAACTCCTGACCCTGCACAGGACATCCCCAGAAATCACGCCATGTTCTTGAGAGAATTGTCCAAACACTTCTTGAGCTCTTTCAGGGTTGGTGCTGTGACCACTTCTGTGAGAAGGCTGTTCCAGTACCCAACCATCGTCTGGCTGAAGAACCTTCTCTTGATAGCCAACCTAAACCTCTCCTAACTAAGCTTCAGGCAACTCACTTCAATCATGTCACTGTCACCACAGAGAAGATATCAGTGTTTGCCACTCCTCTTCCCCTCACAAGGAAGTTGTAGACTGCAATGTGGTCTCTCCTCAGTCTTCTTTTCTCTTGTCTGAACAGACCAAGTGACCTCAGCCACTCCTCATACTGGTTCCCCTCACAGCCCTTCACCATCTCTCTTGCCCCGCTTTGGACACTCTGTTAACAGCTCAATGTCTTTTTTATATTGTGGTACCCAAAACTGTTGCCAGCACTCGAGGTGAGGCCACCCCAGTGCAGAGCAGAGCAGAACAATCCCCTCCCTTGCCCAGCTGTGATGCTGTGCCTGATGCACCCCAGGACACAGGTGGCCTTCCTGGCTGCCAGGACACATTGAAGTGCACAGAGGACTGTTATTTAATTATATTTCTATGGTAACATTTTGTATTGGCATAGCAGGAGCAGAGGAATTGGTGTTATGTCCCTGTATTCTCTAGAACAGCATATGGCAATTCTATAAATGTGGTCCTACAATGGTTAATATGTTGCTGGTTCATGTATGTTTTAATAAACACCTGCTTAATTTATTCCTACATCAGCGAACTGTGTGATGGAGGGAAGCAAGAAATAATTGTAGTGCAGCAAGGATTTCTATAAAATGAAGGGCTTTGTTGTTCAGGAAGTATGGATACAAGAATGTTGGGAAGCCACGGGAGACGAGTCTCATGCTATCATGGTCAATAAGTCTCGTTTATTGTATACAAAGGTATCATACTTATACAGGCACTAATTAGCTCATACATATTGCAAAAGCATAGCTCAGGATTGGTTAGCTACTTGCTAAGGCATACATCCCTTGTAGTTACAGTTTTCTTTCATCTGCTTATCTTTCAGCATACCAAGGTACTATCAGCATGTGATTTATTGGAGACACTAATCTTCAAGGGCAGCTTGTTCCTATCCTGTAGGCACACAGCTGGGCTTTGTAGTGTTAAACCTTGATTAACTTCAGTGTGTCATGACCCTTGCTACGGAGCCATTGCTCAGATACATTGTCTACACAAGAAAGCTGAAGAATACAGAAATACCTCTAGGGCACCCAGGAGAGTGGATGTCTTTGATGGCACTGATGGTCTGAATTATCTGGTCACAAAACAGGTTTTACTCCAAGTTGCCAAAATCCTGGAGGAGTGGATTGTCCAGTGGAAATGTCAGAGAACATTGTTCTTGGCTGAGTGCTGTAGTAGCTATTGTATCACAAATAGCTGCTCATGGCTTGGGTAGGTGTGCTCTGGGTAAAAACCTGGCTGGCTGGGTGGGCCCAGAAAAAGGTGGTGAATCATTTCACAACTAGTTTTTGACTGGTCATTAGTGGGGTTCCCCAGGGCTCAATGTTGGAGCTAGTCCTGTTTAATATCTTTATCACTGATCTGGATGAGAGAATTGAGTGGATGTTGCTGAACTTTGCAGGGACATTAAGTTGGGCAAGAGTGTTGATCTGCTGGGGAGTAGGAAGGCTCTACAGAGAAATCTGGACAGGCTGGATTGATGGGCCAGTGCCCATGCATTGCTGCAGGCTTCGGGGCAGAGTGGCTGGGGAGTGGTTGATTTGAAAGGACCTGGATAATGAGGTGCTGGAGCATGTTAAAAGAACAATGGTGTTGCTGAAATGTCTGCAGCACAAGTTTTATAAGGAGAAGCTGAGGGAACTGGGGTTGTTTACCCTGGAGAACAGGAGACCTCATTGCTGTCTACTGCTACCTTAAAGGAGTTGTGTTGAGCTGGATGTCAGCCTCTTCTTCCAGGTAACAGGTGATACAAGAAGAGAAAATGGCCTCAAGTCACACCCAGAGGAGGTTTAGATTAGGTATTAGGAAATTTCTTCGCTGAAAATGTTGTTCAGCATTAGAATGGCTGTCCTGGGAAGTGGTTGAGTCACCATCCCTAGAGGTATTTAAAAGATTAGTAGATGTGCCACTTAGAGACACGCATTAGTGGTAGACTTGTGAATTCTGGGTTACTGGTTGGACTTGATGATTTTAGAGGTCTTTTCTAACTTAAATAATCCTATGCTACTATGACAACACAAAATCTCTTTTGGATTTGAATGCAAAATCCCTCATCTATACTACCACCACAAGCTTAACTAGTCTTTTTGCAGATTCTGTAACTTCAGTAACATCTCAGTTTTTAACCCCCTCAAGTTATACAGCTTGAACCCACTTTTATACAGCTTGAACATAACTTGACTTCCCTCTGTTCTCTTAACCATTACCATCTTTTACTGAGTAATCTTATAAGGTACATCATATACTCCATTAATATTCTTTCCTGTTGAAAGGATATCAAGCCCTAATAATGAAACATTATTCTAAGTTGTAATCCAGCTAGGTTCCCATCATTGTGCATATTGTTTCTTTTCAACCAATGGCTTATTTTTTAATATCTCAGAAAGTCTGCTAGCCTTACTACTTAAGCAAACTTTATGTGCCATTTCTTATTGAAGTTAAATGAGATCCTAATCAACAGAGATATTTTCATGATCGGGATAGTTATTTGTCCTTTATTAGTATTACTGGTTTGACAGAGAGCGGTCTTTGAAGGAAGCTGATACCCAAAATATACTGATATGTATGTGCTAAGACATTATTTTGTTCCTTCATTTGGAATGTCACTATGCCTGAACCAAAATCTAGCCAAACACATGTACTTGCATTGTGTCTTCCAGAAGAAGATGCGATGTGAAGTATGCTTCAGAAGAAAATGATAATTATTTTTGTAGTTATTACAGATATTTTTGAAAACTTGAGATTTTAAAATTATACCAACTTGCATAATTAACTCCTTTCTTACTTTTATACACACACACACACACACACATGTATTCCTATATCCAAGTTTCATTTATTTGGTCCTGCAGAGATGGCCCATTTTGCTGACTGGAGTCTGATTTTGATTAAGAAAATAACATTGGAAAGTAGCAAATTCTACACTTTCTGCTCCTTCAACAGAACGGAAAGGAGGCATTTTAATTCCAATATACATCACACAGAGGACCTCTTTTTTGTTATTTAAAGAATCATCATGTTACCAAAACTGTTGGTGGATAATCTTATTTTCTTGATTGTTTTTTTCTGAGAAAAAGCAGGAAACTTAGAGGAATTTTGCTACTTGATTTGTCTAATTTACTCCTGAGACTAGTCTGTGTAAATATAGCTAGGGATAAATATAGCTAGGGATTTTACACTAGTCAGGCCAGCCACTTAGAGTCACTTGGAATTTCTTCACTTACATCAGAGGAACAGGGCTGGGATGACTGTAGTCTCTGAGTAACCCACAAAAAGGTTTGAGGATGGGATTTCTTTCTCCCCTTTGCCTTCCTCTCTCACTTCCTATATTGTATCTCCACTTGAGACTCTATCCTTTGCAAAATAAATGACCCAATCTTTTCCTTTTCTTCCCCAAATTGTGGGAATTTATATAAAGAACTCTCAAATAATTAATTTAGAAAGCCGAATACTTAGCTAATTCAGAGTCTGCATTGATATTTGCTATTCTATAACTCTCTAAATCATGTCTGCCAGAGGTAGAGCAACTTTAGCAGATTTTATCTGCCCTTTACTGGATCCTTGAAACTTAATTCATATGCTCAGCCAAGTGGAGTTTGTATTGTTTTTTAGAGTTATCCCAGATTATCTTTCCTTTTTTGTTATTGTTATTCTTTTAATGGGCATCCATTGCTAGTCTAATGCATTTTTTTCTGTATCAGAGCTCTGCTTTCAAGCCAAATGTTGTCTATGGTGAGAAATGCAGTTGGGAGACACTCCATAATGATCAATGAGCTTGAAGTTTGCTTGGGCAACACTTTTGCTTAGCTGGGCTAAGCAGAAAATTGTATGAAGTTTATTAAATAAATAAGAAGCTGTTCCTTAATTGTGCAGAGGAAACACCAGCTTTAACGACTTTAGAAAGAATTACTCTATTAATAAAAATTTTGCATCAGGAGATTACTTTCATGTATCACCTCATTATGGGTAAATTTATCACTTTTAGTGGGAGGGCTGTAGATTTTGGTAAAAAATAGAACAGAGTTAGTTTAATAATAGAAATATTTCATATGTAAGTGATGGTCTTTGGAATGATAATTGTTCCTAATTATTCTGCTTTTGTTGTTGGTTTGTCTTAGAGAATTGCTGCCCTTGACAAAAATGTTCCCCACTTGTTGGAAGTGTGTGGAATCAAGTGGAAGTGTGTGTGTTTTTCTTAATTAGGCTTACAATGAAGTTTTAATGGTTGTTACAATGGTTGTTACAATGGCTGTTACAATGGTTGTTGCTGAAGTGTTTCTCCAAAGTGCATCATCTAGAAACTAAAAATGCAAATTTTCACATAATAGGTAATATTAAAGTGTGTTGGTAAAATAGACACAGAATGAGGAAATGTTAGTATTTTAATTTCAGATTAGGGATTATACACTGTGTACAGGAAATATTTTTACCTTGCAAAAGGCAGATTATGATTGTTTATTTTAATCATTACAAATAGAAAGTTATATTGCTAAAACAGTTGTGAATTAATAACATACTTTCACCCTTATATGCGCAGATTTTTATCAAAATTTTGGAGTCAACAGAAGGAGCAGGGTAATTCTGGAACTGCAGTTTTGTTTTCTGAACAGAATATTCAATAATAAAAACAGACTGCTAAATTAATGATCTTCTGGCCATATATATGGTGCTAATTTCTTTGCTATTGTTTGCTTCTTTTTTTCCCCTTACCCAACATGTTGTTTTTGCAGTTGGAGCTAATTGTTCAGCTATCCTCTCCAAATGATGAAAGAATGTTTTCTCATCCCTTTATTACAGCAGAACTACAACACAGTTAGCATTTCTAATATCATAGTTCTCTTTCCCTGGCAAAATAAAGCTGATCTTTTAATATTCTCCCACAGTTCAAGACTGTCGTTATAATTTGTTTGCTGGATTTTCTCCCCGCTTTAAGTACACAGACAAAACCTGAGGCAGTACCTCTGTACAGCTGAATTGTTATCTCCCATGCCTTCCAGAAAATACAGCTGACAGTAAGACTTTCTTGCCTAAGATTGTCTTGACTGAGACCTGCTTTTCATGAAGCAGCATCATTAACTTAAAATCAGTTTTCTAGCTAGTATAAAAGGGGAGGGTTTCTTCCACAGCATCATTGTTGCCAAGAGTTGTCATTTTCCTATGTACTTATTTTGAATCTCCTTTTTCCCATTTGACACTTTCTGCTTGACGTATGACAATTTTTATGACTGTTTTCTGCATTAGCTCTGAAACATATAAAGCTTCCTAATATTAGTGTTTAAAGTGTTGTATCACTCAAATCAGAAGCAAAAAAGATAGATTACATCTAAGAAAGCCACTTGTGTATCCTTCCAAAGTGATAGACAACTACTGATAACCATGCCTAAAGAGTTTAATTTGTTATGAAATTATTTCCAGTTTCTCAGTTCTCCCTGATGGAATTAACAGTTTGGCCTTATTCATGAGATCAGAAAACCAGTCCATAATGATTAATAGCTGCCTCTTTTCCATATATTTTTATAAGCTTGTTCTCAGTTAACTCCACTATTCTCAATAGATTTGAATATTCTTATAATAAGATAATTAATTTACTTTTTTTTTTGACAGAGTTGGACCCTAATCAACACTCCTTTTCCATGCTCCTACCTCCATGTTAAAATAAACCGTGTAATTAGTTCTGTCTTCAAAACTGTAGTAATAAGGCATTTTAATACTTCATAACTTTCTCTTTCAATGTTTATTTTCTCTCTTGTTCTACAATCAATGAGCCTATACTTTCCATTTACTCTTTTCTGATTCTGTAAATGCAGTAAAGTGTTTTTGTTTATATGCCGAGTATCTTTGGCCAGTTTTAAGTTGTACCTCCATCCTTATAGTTTCTATTCATACATTGCTGCAGTATTCTTTTGTCTTTCCCTGCTATTTTTGTGTTATGTTTTGATTTTCAGAGATGTCTTTTAAAAATTGATCATAGCTGTATCTTGCCAATTTTTGTCTTTTTCACTTTGAGAGAGAGTTTCATGTCATGCTTTCTTATAATACCCTTTATAATCTGCCAGCTCTCCTGAATACTTTTAGTTTCTGCATTATCTACTCAAGATACAGTGCCTATTCATAAGATTACCTTATTTTTTATCTTTGTGCTGAATCTGAAATATTTTTCTGAGGAAAAATTATGAAAATAAGAATACTTTTATACTAGGATATCAGCATAACTAATACATTAAAACAGTTCATTAACTAATCTAAATGTTTGTGATTTCTTTAGAATTGCCTCTATAATTTTCAGTGACACTGAAGTAAGACTGGTCAGTTCACTGGTCAGTTGGAGTGCGTGAAATGGAGCTACAGGTGTCCAATAATTAGAAATAGGGGAAAAGAAAAAGGCTTGGTAATCAGGCCAATCAGGCCAATCAGACCTGTTTAGTTTTTGGTAAAGTGAAGCCTCTTTTCAGCGATCCAATGAACAACCAGGTCTAGTGGAAGGTTCCTTGCCCATGTCAGTGGGTGTGGAAGCAGATAATCTTTGCAATCCGTTCTGATCCATTCTATGATCTGATTCTAAGTTGCACATATCTAAAGACTACCTCTACATGAATTACACCTAGGTGATCAAAATAAAGCACATAATGTTAACACTAATCATAACACTATTGAGATAGTTTTACACATTGCATTTATCAGTGTAATGTGATAAAGTCACTGTTAAAAATATCACATAACTTGATACTATCCTCTTTGTCCAGTGATAAAGACATATACTCTTAATTCATGTTTAGGTTTGGAGAGCAGTTTTACTTTAAAGAGAATAAAGAATTTACACCTTTTACAGCAAGGTCTAGTGGTTTTCCTTTAGATATTGCAGCTGGGCTTCCTTTGAACACAGATGGACATTAAAGATTTATAGAGTTTACCAAACCAAGTACTGTGACCTACACTTGCATGCCATAGTCCCCCCTGCGTGAAAGCACAATCATATAAAAACACTGCACTTTGCATAGTCTACTGGGTGCAAGTGATCTTCAAGCACCTTCCCTTTGTGAAGGCTGACTCCAAATTCACCAAAGCCCGCAAGAATGTTACCATCAGTTCTTAAGTCTTAGTGTCAGGAATACAGATTAAGCCTCTCCTTTTGAAAAACTGTACTTAAAAGAATGTATTAAGCCATCCAGTCTCTTCAGAAAGATTTCAGACAGTAACTGCTCTGTTACTGCTCAGTTTTGAGACATTTGTTTAGGTATAGGTAGAACCTGCAGCTGTGCCTGTTTTTCTGGTGCCTGAATAATTGTGTTCTTGAGGATGAAATTTCATAAGGTAAGGGACGATTTAACACTTTAATTTCCAAGTCTTTAAAAAAGGGTATTTTAATTTTTTTTTTTTTTAGTTTTGTGCAGATAGTTTGTGACATTGCATTTTTCTGCTTTGTCTCTAAATTCGAAGTTTGGCCTTTTCTGTATGGTTTTGTGATTATTCCATCACTTTTTATTTTCTTTTTTTAATCTTCATTTAGTTTTGAGATGTTGTTTCACTTAAACCCTGACTTGATTTGACTCATCATAAGTATTTGCCTTTTTTCTGGTACAATAGAGGCTTATTTACATTCATATTTTCATAAACATGTAATCAAAAATATTTGCAAAAATTTGATGAAAAAGTTGCTGTTCTTTGCATTGCTGGAAAACTGCAAGTCTTTTATTAAAAAAAAAATCAGATGGAAATGTTTTTACCTTAGCTAAGATTTTACATGTTACCTGCTCTATGAACCAGCAATCTCATGTGTGTTTTCTGATTAATGACCATAGTTTCCTCATGGGCAAACCCACAAGAAAAAGTGAAAGAGGGAAGCCTGATTTGGGAGTGGGATGCATGGAATTTCTTCCTTGTGGCTGAGATAACAAGGTTATTGCACTGGGTCAATGGTGATAGGACTGAGTTGTTAGGGAGAAAAATGATGAGGTAGGAGAGCAGGAGTAAAGTGACACACTAGGAAGAGGCTTTGAGCTGTCGGGGACTCCACAGAGGCCCAAAACACCATGGGTGGGGAGGAGGCACATGAAGGGTGATAGAGTCTGGGTCTGCATGTGCCATGTGGAATATATCTTTTCCAGAGGCATGGCCACGGCAGTGTCAAACACCTTCCAAGCTGAGCCTTAGCACCAGCAGGTCAGAAAACCAGCGACCTACAGAGCAGCTATTAGACCTGTAAGGCTAAGTGTATGTGCTGTCCTTTCCTGGGATTTACAATGACTGATTACAGTGAGTGGCCACTTTCAGTACAGAACTGTAAATCCAGTGTCAAAATAGCAAAAAACCCAAGTAACTCCCCTACGACTCTGTATGCTCTGTGACTGTAGAGATAGGTATTTTTTTATCTCCTGCAGAATCAAGATAAGCTCCTAAAGATTCATAACTTGTTAATGAAATTTCTGGGTTATCCAGATGCTGCTGCAGCACAAATAATAAGATATATTTGCTTTGTAGCAGCTATGGAGAAAACTCGCATGAAGGCAGCTGTATTTAATTTCTGATCTTTGAATCACTTGAGGGTGAAGCCTTACCTTTAGGAAGTGTGATTTCCTACCTACTTACCAGTATATTTGTAAATAGGACATCTTTTGGAACTGGATATCTCCAAATGTTTAATACAGTTAGTCTTCACTTTGGGTGCTGTAAATTGTGGAGGTTGGCATATAACTAAAACCCCCCAATTTTAAAATATATGTTAATATTTTATAAATATATACACACACATACATACATTTATAACATATATAAATATATGTTAGTATATTTAAATATATGTTAAGGAAAAATTATGTCTCACACAGTCAGTGAGCTTGAGAACTGTTGTGTCAAAATCAAAATTCTGTGGAATGCTACAGGGGTGAAATGATTCCTGCTGAAATGCTTAGCAGTGCTTTTGAAGCAGGGACTAGAGAAAATTATTTGCAAAAATTCTGAATCTTAAATCTGAGTATCATGGATCATTCCTTCCTACTGGCCAGATTGGTTTTGGTTTATCTCAGTAAATCCTGTGTCTGAGTCACAGTACATTTCTCTTAGACATTTCTAGAAGTGCAAAGGCAGTCGTTATTGAATTATAACACTTTCAAAGAAGCCCATAGTTTTCAAATTCTGGATTATGTGTTTCCTGTATTTGAAAAGTGCCAGCCTTTCAGTATGGATTTATAAAAAAATGTTTTGAAGTGTGTTTTCCTGCCAAGCATCTGTTTAATGCAATAGAAAGTAAGCACAGAACTGAAAAGAAAATTTATTGTCATTACACTTAATCAGCACTGTAAATGATGGTTATTATACTTGAAAATACTTAAATAGTATACTTACAGTACATATATAACAGAAGCACACTTATGTTTCTGTCTGAGTGGTCCACTGTCAGGCAGGAGTGAGTATGTGTTTGTCAGTGGGCAGTAACAGACACACAGCAGATGCCAACTGGCATGAGCAAAGGCAATGGTTAAAAAAATTGGCCTGGGAAATGTAGGAATAGCAGGGGATCCTGTCAAATGGGAAAACATAATATGTGCAGTCCTTTTCTCATATGTCTACTTTGCATTTGTTGACTGGCTTGCTCTTCCAAAGGAGAGAGCTTCTAGAGACATCTTAGAAAGACGAGGGTCATAAGTGGTCTAAGAAAGAAATGAAGTACTACAATAGAAAGAAAAATACAGCCTCTTCTGCAAAATGTTAGTAAGTGTTTGGTCCTGAAATTCTGTAAAGCAGCAGATTTGCTTGTTCTGCTGACCAGAACTGTTCCGGCCTGACCTTTTGCAAGGAGAGTACATAGCTCATATCTAAAATTTGGAGCAGAACATTAGCAAGATGAAGAAATAAAGAAAAATTTTTTCTTGAAGACCAAAGGTTACCTCAGAAAGCTGAAATTGACAACACTTTGGCATACTGAAAGAATATAATGATTGCAATGTCTTTCTGAAAATGTGAGTAATGGCATCATCTCAAACAGGACAACTTGAGTACCAACAGCTGAAATCTAGGTTTTGCTATTTGCAGAGGTTGTGATAAATGAACAGTAGCTGATTTATACCTCTAGAAATGTCTCAAGCCTCTTTCTAAATATCCTTGATAAAATTTTGATTGTGTGAGCCCAAAGGAAATGTTTGACTAGCCACAAGGACACTGAAGTCAGAGAACTCAGCTCTCAGGAAGTAGAAAGGTACTTCCGCAAAGCCTTTTCATTTTCTTAAGGTAAATTGGTAAGGAAGTATCCCATGTTTGCTGTGCAGCACGAATAGTGCCTAACTTCACAGCTTCTATTGCATGTAAAAGAATTTGAATATTAATTAGTTTTCACTCATATAGTTGCTGAAAACAGGTGACTAAAAGTATGAGGGTCAGAGGAAGCTGAACGGAGTGTCATAGAATACAGACTTATACGCTTATGCATATGAACTTCATGTGCATAAGCTGTATAAAACCTTATGAGCATCAGCGAATTGGTAGTTCTCATCCCAAGTATTTTTTAATAGGAAAATTAGATATTTCTGAAAAGTGTAACAAAAAAAAATTGCTATAAGTTACACAAAGCTATATAAATCTCCCTGCACACTCCACTCTTCTTTCAACAAGTTTTGAAAAGTTATGAATAGGTTAATTCGAATTTGAGTAAAGATTCTTTTCATTCAAGGTACTTTCATCATCACAATAGAACTTCTGAGGGTGATAAGATTCACTTTTAATTACAACAGGAAAAGTCAAAAAAGTATGGGCATACTTTTTTTTTAAACAGGTACATATTGTAGTTAGGATCTACACATGCAGATTTTTAATGAACTATGTCACACTTTCATAATTCCTCTTTTTCTTTTGATCCTTTCTTATTTGTACTCACCCTCAAAAGACAACTTCAACTAAGTAAAAACTGTATTCAAGCCTGCATCTGAAAATAAGCTTCTCCTTCCTTTTTTCTTTGAAGTGTTATAATCATTTACTCTTGGGCACTATATTTGTGTACGTCAAAATAAGACCCAGTTCCCCTATTCACCTCCTTCTTTACTCCAAACCAGCTCTATAAAGGCACTATAAGAATTATTGATTTCAGCTGAGGTTCAGAATCTGCTGATTCTGAAACAGGAACTAGATTTCCTAGTTCTCCATTTCTTATGTGGCAGGTAGTCAAATACCAACAGGAGCAGGGATGACCATTCACATAGACTACACAAAATTTTGCACACATTTTAACATAGAAGATATGCAGAAATGCAGAAACATTTTATAACAGTGGAGGATTTTGCACTTGATTTTATTAAATTTTATTTTTACATGATGACAGGTCCTTCAGCTTAAGGGGAAACCCTTACAGTACCACGAAATGAGCAGCCCTCCGTGGCAAAAAAGGATTGCTTCTTAGCCCAATTGTCTGCCAAATAGTATTAACTCACTGTGCATCATTGGCAGATGCTCAAGGGTCTGAGCGAATTAAAAGCTGTTTGGTATGAGTCTTCTCTGTGAGCTCCTATGCTTTAGCATTCCTGTTCTCCCGGGGTAGACCTTTCAGTGGACAACAGAGACTCAGAAATAGCAGGAAATTAGGCAAAGCTTTCATAAATAGGCTAGTGCCATAATGAGTGTTGGATGGGGAAGAAACTTACAAAAAGTATCTCTTGATGAACAGTGGCTTCTCAATGGATTCTAGAGACAGGTATTTTCTCACTGGTTTAGTGAGGAAAAACATCAGGTACAGTAGAAGAAAAATGTAATGAAAAAGCACTTAGTTGGCAACTAAAACATTCTACCAAGCAAAATTATTGACCAGAAAACATTTCCAACTGCTCCCATAAAATCTGAAACAGAAAAATAAGGGTATTTTCAGTATAAGAACATATGCAATTGTCCTGGTTTTGGCCAGGACAGAATTATTATTTTCACAGCAGCCATGAGAAAGTGAAGCCTGGAGCTATGTAAGCATGTCAAGGTTGTTATTCTATGCCATTTAGGTCACCACTAGTGGCAAGAGTAAGGGATTCCCACTTCTGAGAAGAAGGTGGTGTGGTTTGTGGTCTAGAAAAAACCCAGGGCAGCATAGAGGATCTGTCTGCCATCGTTTTTCATTTTCCTGGGCTTCATGAGCATTTTGCATGTAAATCACCCTCTCTTTTGTACACTGTTGTTACCAACATTGTTGCTGTAATTGCTTGTTTTCTTGTTTTCTTGCTGTTTCCAGTAAATTCTTTTTATCTCAATGTGTAGTCTCTTCCTCTCATGTCTCCTGCTGAAGTGGGGAGGGAAGAGGCTTGTAGTTTTCTTTTTAGTGGAATTTCTAAATTGGGGAATACTAATCCTAAACCCTGACATAATGTAAAAAATATCACAGGGAAAATTTTTTAAATATGAGTAACTTTTAAAGGTAAGGATATGCAAAGTATTCTTGATAGAAGAAGAGGGGGTGGAAAGAGACAAAAGATAGAAAAGATTTGATAAAATTAACTTCCCTTCTACATTTTACCTTTAACATGTAACAGAGTAAATTTTAGCCAATTGCCTTCAAAATTGAGGAATACCTTTGTGACTTGTAACTCTAGAAGGGATTTTCTTCTGCAAACTCTTCTGCTTGGATTTTGGAACGTATTTACTTTTGGCACCCATTCTATCTGGTGATGTAGTTTCATACTCTAATTCCATGTAGTAGAAACAAAAATATTTTTTCAGTCTTTGTTTTCTCTCCTTGGTAGTTCTCAATACTTTTTCCTTAATTTTTCTAGATATTAATCCTTCTCTTTTCAGAATGCCTTTCAATGCATAATCTTGTCCAAAGCTTCCAGGATAGTGAACATGTTATCAATAGCATCACCATTATGAACTTGACTACAGACTGTTTCAAAAATCTTCCCATGTGTTCAAATATTTCCAGTATATTGAATTTACTTAGTTGATTGTTACAAGTTTTTCTCCTTTTGTGTAAGTTTAAGACAAAAATTAAAAAACAGTCTTGATTTCGTCCCAGTGCAGTTTATTTTTGTTATAGGACTCCTTTTGGAGTCCTGAAACCCCAAAGTTAAATAAATAAGAAATAATTTTTAATATTACAAAGGCTATATCACGCCTTTCGACTGGAGGCCTTTTTAGATGAGAAAATTAGAAAGCATTAGAGGAAGTGGAAAGACAACAGGAAGCCACAGTTTTCATTATGTCTCTCATGAGTTTTTTACTGTGTTTCAAAAATAATAAGTGTAGCTGCAAAAGACCTAGGAGAAACCTAAATGTCATTCTTCCAAAACTTGTGAGCCTTGTTATCTTCAGAAATATTTTTGCTAAATGGCATAAATATTTAAAAATTATCTTCTATTAAAAGAGGTGAAAATATTACTACTAGAATAGCCTACTCAAAAACATACTGGGTCAATCTTATTAACCAATATTGATCAACAGTAATATTTCACAGCACTGCCACACTTCTAAAGGAAGAATGATATTTTTTCTTTGACAAACAGAACTAACAGATCAGTTTTGAAAGTTTTATTGATAGATATGTTATATATAAGTAAGCTTATAATTTCGCTAAAGTATGGGGAATTCAATGCAACACTGCTCTATAATTACACTTGGCAATGTTCTTTGTCTCAAGTCTTCTCAATGAATTGAAGTATGATTACCTGTTTTACACCTATAGAAATTATTTTGTCAAATTCAAAGTATGCTTAACTTACTGCCTCCAAAGTGAGATGTATATGTAACATTTGGTTACATAGTACATTGTTAAAAGTTTATTAATAATTTATGAATAATTGAATTAATTATTATGTGAATTGTCTCTCCTCTATAAATTATCTAGTTGAAGAATTTACAAATTGTTGGGGAGGAGGCAGAGGCCCAGGCTGAGGCAGGGACACTGCCATGGAGGGAGAGCTCCCTTTAGGCAGTGTGGCACCCTGCTGGGATTTCAGTGAAAGTCCTCAAACAGGTCCTCAGCCTGAGGAAAGTTCTAGAAAGGTATTACTTCACCTCTGCATGTTAATGAGTTTGCGCCTATTGGTTGTTGTCCCCACTTCCTGGTTTTCCTGTCCCCCCATTGGTTGATTTTGGATCCTCTCCCTGATTGGTTTGTCCCACAATCCTTTCCCCCATTGATTAGTTTCTCTGACCATGCCCCCAGTTGCCCCTATAAAAGTAGTCACTCCGAGACCCTCGGAGTCTTCGGAGTGTCCTTGGAACCTTGGACTTCGGGAATAAAGAAGCTCTGGAGACCATCCCCCGACTCCTGCTCTCTTCTCTGCATCACCTGCAGCAGCCCAAGGCTGAGCACTGCTAATCCTGAGATCGGTTGCCTAGGCAACATCACAAAAGAGCAATTCACTGGGAGTGCCTGTGCCCCTTCCACACTAAGGCTGTCCTTTTAAGGACAGCCTGTCGGGGGAAGGTCGCGGCACCCAGAAGACCGGCGCCGGGCCCTGGCTTCAGGGGTGGCTAGCAGCAACAAATAATTCCAGTTACCTAGGAATTATATTTAGCTGAGCTTGTATGCAATTTTCTATGAATCAAACATTGTATCTGATTTATTCCTTATGCAATGTCTGAGTTTTAATATGGGCAGGAGAAGCATCTTAGAGGTAATTTCTCTGCAGAGTAGCAAATGATTTGCAGAAACACAACGTAACAAATGAGACCACAATGGTAGGACAGAGATATGAATATATGAACAACAGCTGCAACTCCCTCCAAACCCCAAGTAGAGTCAAATTTGGCAATAGGCTTGTCCTTCTTGCATCCCTGTCTTTGGATGACTTGGAGCAATTGATCTTGCAGAGACATTCACAGAAAGAGGAATAGGATATGCAGGTTAAGGAACAGCACAGCTTTGCTAGAAATATTCCTTTGGAGGACTGTATTAAAAAAAAACAAACGTGAAGGTTATTAACTAGCCTTTAATTAGATAGAAATTATTCACTAACAATGTTTTATGCTGTTCTTTAACTTACCTTTAGCTTTCTCAATGTTTGGGTTTCATGTTCTCTCCTCCTCAAGATGTAAATTACTATATACCTTATGATTTATGTTAGATGTGGTGGTCATTCACCCCTTCCAATGCATTTTCGTGTTCATTGCTTTAAAAATGTGTGGGATTTTTTTCACTAGAAAATTTTAGTGTTGGCTTAAAGTAAATCACTTTTTGAATGGAGCATTTGATACACTTTCCTTTATTGCATGGTTCCTTGCAATATCCCGTCTCCTTGACACTTTCCATTTTGAATAGGTTTGAATATGTAATCTGTATCATTTAGGTGTATTGATATTTTATCAATTCATTTACTTTTAATTGGCAGATGCCCTTCTTCAGACTGAGAGAAAAACAGAGCCTGGGATAGAAATACAGGGTTCAAGAATTTTTTGAGGAAATCTTTAAGAATTAACTTTTGAATAGTGCTACCATATTGGATAGTTCTGCTGTTTGCTTAGTGTTCTGATTTTCTTTCTATTACAGCCTTTTTATTTTATGAATTTTCTTTTCTTACAGTTATAATACATAGTTACTGGTGAAATTTATTCAGATTCTATGTTATTTCCATTTCATAATATTTCATTAAACTTTATTTGTGTGTCATTAAACTCACACCCTCTCCACTCCTGCAGTTATCCACACTATAGTTATCTTGTCATCATAAATCCTCTGTTAATAGGATTTTATTTCTGAACTAACAATAAAAAGTAATGGAAAAATGAAAATTTTGTAACAAATTATTGTAAAATGCAGAAACTGAGCCAACAGGCTGGAAAATGAGATAAGTATTTTTCTTCACTTTCAGAGCAATATATTAACAATTTATGAGCTATCACTTCAAATAATCTAATTGGATTGGTGGAATCTGGACAATAAGTATGAAATATTGTCCCTGAGGGGACATCCATGGGTTTTTTTATTTTAACTATGTTTCACACTTTATCATAGTAATATGTGTGTGTGTTGAGTCAAAAGGAAGTAGTCTCAGATACTTTTAAAATTTAATTAAAGGTTTTTAAATGGATGTTACTTACCATATATGCAAAAAATAGAGCTTTTGGAATATTGAGCTGCACTTATCTATCATCATTTTGACTTCATGCTTTTGTTACTTGATAAAAAGCCTTTTTTGTTTCTCCCCGGGGAGATTTAAAACTGCTAAATTACCATTGTATGTAATTAATCTTAATTAATTACTCATAATCTTTCATCAATTTATTTTTCCTAAAAACTAAACTAAACTAAAAACTATTTTTCCTAAAAGACTATCATATAAAATTGGAAAAGTATGGTGATATTTTGTAATCACTGGTGTTTCAGTATGACACTGTTGTTTGTTTTCAGCTGACTAGGCATTCAACAAGGAAAGTATTTTTCTTTCTAACAATTTTTCAGACTTGCATCTTTGTTTCCTTTTTGCAAATAAGCTTTAAATGCATACTAGATATATATATATGTGTGTGTGTATATATATATACATACAAGTAATATAATTTCTGGAGCTCTGAACACAGAACACTCAGCAAAAGTACGTAGTTATCCCAGGAGACAGATATGAATGTGTTTGAAGCCTAGTGTTTTTCTTTGTAGCTTTTCATCTGTTCTGTAATATGACAGAAGAATTGAAAAATATTATGTATGTATAAATTTACACAATGCATATGGCAGGTAAACAAACAAAATTTGCAGTAGAAAAACATGGCCTAATAACAGCCTATTGGAAATTTAGATATAATTTAATTCAACTGGATGAGCAAATCCTCACAGCAACACTATCTAAAGTCCAGACATGCATCTTAAATAAATCTAGAAAGAAAGCAAATAGTCTCCAGCAGTCTTTACAGGTAAAAAGCTGGTATTGCCTGGTTAATGTACTAATAATTGTATTTCTTCTATTTCCTTTTGCTTTGGGGCTTCAGTGAGGTCACCCTTTCTGTTATATATGTCATGGTTTAGCCCCAGCTAGCAACCAAGTACCATGCAGTTAAGCCCCAGTTAAGCTTTGGTCTCGAGTTTGGTTGAGGAGTAAATGGTATTTGTGGCACCTTACGTGATAGGGATGGATTTTAGCCATAAATTTGTTATTTTGGAAAATGACCTTTGGCAATTCTAAGATGAATGCCCGTCTGATATTATTTTATGAAGGACTTTATACACTTATCAATTTATCTCCTGGCTTTTTAATGTTAAGTCAAACTGCTTTTATGAAAGGCTTTTCTATTGTGTTTGAGTCAGTGATAATGACCAGGAAAAAAGATTGTGGAGAAAATACTCAGAAAATAAAAAAAAGTTAGTCACAGAACTAGTTCTGCAGTGTGTTTGCCTCCTCATGGGCTCTTGGCCTATTACTTTCACATTATGGCAGGCATCAAATGAGGTCAGTAGAAGGTAGGTTCAAAAGAAGGAAAAGGGGGTGACTTTCCAAGACATAAGTGGATGTCTTGCTGTGGATATGGAGCTGTGTATATCTTGCTATGGGCTTTCCTGAGCTTTCATAGTATAGAGGGAGACAGGAGAAGTTAATGTAAGAAAACTGCTAACTCTACTATGCACTACTATAAAATTACATCTGATTCTGTAAATCCATGAACTTTAAGTCCTTTTGGAAGATTTTTTGGTGTTAGTAAGCACTGTGTTTGAAGATCACTGTGAAGGCCACTGTGAAGAAATGACTCCTGAGACTGGAGGAAATTTGGTTGTATGCTGAGCAGCCAACTTGAAGTACCTGTGGTCCTCTACTAACTCTACTTTCTGTCAGTGTGAACCACTCCAAGGATCTTCAACAGTCACTAGCAAAGCAACATACTCATGAGGGATGTGTGTGTATTAGAAATTTCCTGTTTGTGATTATGCAGATTATTTTTGGTGTGATTTCAGGAAATTAAATTTGGTCTCTGTTTTCATGTGTTGCTCTGAGTTTACATATTTTTGCCTCTTTCCACAGTTAGGAAATTAGGTAGGAACATGATCTGGGATAGTGGAGAGATTGCTGATGATGATCTGGGGTGGCTAAAGAGCTTCCATTTCTCAGGTTGGAAGACAACTCTGTTGAGTGTTAGGAGTGCTGTTTACAAAAGGCTGTAGAAGAGGTAAGAATCTTTAAAGTGGCACTAGAATAATTCAGCTCAATTCTTTCTTTGTGTTTCTATATTACAAGGCTACCACACATTTTTCTCCCTTCAAGAATTATTGTTCCCTTAATTTTGGGACCTTAAATTTTGGCACAATACTTTGGCTGTTTGAGGTTCCACACATAAGCAATATGGCCAGTGTTGCATTAAGTGAATTATACTGGACATGCATATATCTTACTATAACTCATTTTACTGATAACTGTGAGCCCCTTAAGTAATGTGTCTGTTTCCACATGCCTATGTCATACGCTAAGAAAGGATATGTTAATTGAAAAGCCCAAACGAGAAGCTCAGAACACACTGGAAGAGGATGCCAGCAACTCCTTTTAGAGGGGTAAATCTAAAACTCTGGAGCTTCTGAAATGTCCTTGAGGTCTCTGAAGTGAAAACTATTTTGTGGCATCAAAACGCTGTAAATCTGAGGAAGCACAGCTGATTAATAAAAACAAGAACAACAATGATAATATTTTAAAGGAAATCTTGAGTATCTACAGCAGAAATCAGAAGAAACCTGTATGTAAATGCAGACTCCCTATCCACAGCTACAGAAATGGAGATGGGTCTTAGTGAGGATGTTAGACTGTCATGGATTCAGAGATTTCAAAGGATCTGAAGCACCTTAAGCAATGGATTTCCCAGTTTAAGTGCAAAATAAATTCCCCACATACAAGCAGCACCAAGGAATGAAACTAAATACATGTGAGAAATTGGAATTGAGGTTTGCCACTATGCATGTGTTGGTATAGTGTTCTAGGTAACAATTTCAGCATTTGGTTTCTGTTAAAGTAGTAGTGCAAAATAAAGTAATAGGCACCAGAGAGAAGAAATAATGCATCTCTTGAAGTGATTTTTCACCATATTTGAAGACTTCTTTTTAAGCAGGTAGTGGTAGCTTTACACAAACAGGATAGTTCTTTGTGCCTAGCATGGTATACCTTAGGCAATAAATTGCAAGTAATGCTTCTTTTGCTTTGTGGGTCAAAACAATTGCAAGGTCCTGGGCTTTTAGCTGTAGGCGTTTCATCACTTTGCAATAACCATTGGACACAATCTGTTTGGGTCTTTCTCAACAGTAGGACCAGAAGTCTTCCCAGAGGATAAAAAAGGGGGGGTTTTATTATGCAGTACCCCTTTGAATGGTTTCTGAGCATCCTGAATTTTTTCTGTTGTTTTGCTGTTCAAATGACACCCTGAACAGCAAATTGTCAATGCAGTTGTGTCTTTCAGCAAAGATTTTCTTATTACTTTTAATTCACTATATAAAGTGTGTTGTCATTTTCTTCAGATGTCCGTACAGAAAATTAAGCAGCCAGCTATTAAAAAGCAGAGAATGCTGAAACTAGGTTTTCTGAGTTATATTATCATTCAGTTTATAATAATGGAGTATTCTGTTAAGTGCTATTTTCTTCTCATAGCTGGAGATGGAGGTAAAGATGGATTTCTGCCTCATTATATTCCAAGTGATGCCAGCAGCTCTACTTTTATTTCTATTCTGAACATCAGATAGACAGCTCAGAGTGGTGATGACTATCAGATCAACATGTCTATACATCCTGGAAGTATATCTATACCTGTGAATCATCTAGGGATTGTTCTAAATGTTGGCGCACCTCAAAATGTGTTGCAGCCATGGAGGCTGTGAGGCCTCCCTGGCGGTCAGTGGCCTGAGATAAGGAAATGCAAGTTACGATGAGTGGCCAAAAAGAAGCCCCTTGGAGCCCCCTGACCTCTCTTATCTCTCTGTAAGACTATAGGCCAAAATTGTACCCAACTCTCCCATTGGTCCACTTTTCAAAACCCCTCTACCCTATATAAACCCTGAATATTGCCCTGTTAAGTTGGAAGAGCTGTCACTGCAACCCTTCGAAGAGGATGCTGAAATAAAAGGACATCATCTGAGGAACTGCATACGGCTCTCTCCTCTCTCTGCCTGTGTCTGCCAGGGTACTTAGCAAGCAAAAGCTGAATATCACTGCGAGCTGAAAATTCACTGCCATTAAGAGCTGAATTCACTGATATTGCTTGCTAAGTTTGCCGGAGGCTAGATACCTCGTCTGAACTTCGGGTTGGGTGATTCTGAAAGGTGTCATTCTGTCCGGGACTTGCGGCCAGAATTGGACCCTCAGAGGTATCGAAAAGCCTCCCTTAACAAAAATGCAGGAGAGCAACTGTATTAACTAAAAGGTCTGACACAGCACACTACATGGGTGCCTTCTGGACCTAAATTTTAGAGGCATATACTTGCTTCTAATTTGTCATGCCCAATAACAATCCTAATAATTCAGTGGGGTCCACCTGACATATATCATGCCCCAGAATGGAGCTGTAGTATTATCTGGTTTGTGCATCCAGAGGGAATTTTGCTCAGCTGTTCAGTTGATGGCTCACAGAAGAAATTTTCCACCTATCAAGGAACATGAAACACTCCAAGTTAGAAGTTTACATTGAACCTTCATTTAGCAGAAAGGCAATTTCCATTTTTTTGTAAGATTTCTGCTTTTGTGCAGCCGAAAGGGAGCATTTCTGCAGATTGCAACTGTAGATCCGTGTGCAAATATGTATGCACATGAATTCATATACATGGTTCCATAAAGGACAGTGCATCTCTTTCTTGGAGGGATGACTAGCACTGTGGAGACAATGCACTCTGCCACCTGCAACAATCATCTGCCACTAAATGAAGATGCGTGAAGAGTTATGCAGCTAAAAGAATTACTTCAAAAACTGTTATTTATTTTTCTTGAGAATGAATTGGAATGAGTTGAGAAAGCATGACAAATGCAGATCCTGGATATTCAACTGCTATTGAAAAATCACAGTGACTCTTGTGTAATTTACTTTAACACTGCAGCCAAAATTATTCTCATACCCTGGAAGTATTTTAGTACTGTATGAGTGTTGATAAAATATTTTCATAATAAAAGTAAATAAAAGTATGAACATGTGATACCTTAAAATTTGCCCTGAAAGAAAAGCACTGAAGCTATTGTATTAATATCATATATTGTGAGAGTCCTTTAACGAGACATAATGCAGTGATGTGGAACACAGAAATGACATAACACAGGACAGGAGTTTTTAGAGAGACAGCTTTCCATACTTAATAACACAAAAATGTATATGAGGGAATGAAACTTTGGCAGGAGGGTTTCTGGAAATCATGCTGTACGTTTAAAAGGGAAGCAGCATGCCTCATCGCTTTTTTCCTGGGGCTTCATTTTCTTATATACTTTAGGGAGAGTCATATTTGTCATTCACACTTTAAGCACAAAGGAAGCACCTGTCTCAATAAGACATTATCTCCTAAATGAATTTTGTCATCTATAAAGTTTAAAGAGTTTAATTAAAAAAAAAATTCTTTTTGTATGAATGTTTGTGTTCTAATGTTAAAATATCTGTGCAGCACTTGGAAATTGGCAGGTCACTTTGGTTTGCAACTTCAACTGCTTATACGTGAACATTTTCTTGCAATTTTACCTCAGTATAAAAGTGGCTCATAGAAATTCATATTACTTTAGTACTCTGCTAGTATTTTCATTGACTGGATACAAATATGCCTGCAGAACATTAAGTGGCAACTTTTATTTCTGTGGAGTTGTATTTGTGAGGCTTTAAAAATCTTTGGTGTTGTCATTCCTAGTGGAAGACATCCATTGTTTCAAAGCAATTTCTCTCCCTCCGTTGATCTCCACCTGCTTTCAATGGCAGGTTAACATTCACCCCAGTCACCACCATACACAGCAGCTAGGCACCATCAAGGTCCCATGTCTTCACCCCCTTTCAGGTAGGCACTGGTAATTTTTCCAGCTTGATTTGCTCTTGTGATGCTCCCAGCGTCTTTTGGGTTTTATGCTCTGACCCAAATGCGAGGGATATGAGGGTGAGGGAAGTAGGGAGAACTGCTTCAAATGCATTGGCTATAAAAATATTTGGGCACTCACCACAAATCTTGGATTTGCACCTGTGCAAAAAAAGCCATGACATGTAGCTTTTTTCCTGTTTTATTTGGTACATAAAAGTACATTTTCACACTGCTTGCTCCAGAGAATATCTCTTTTCCTTGTTTCTTTTCAATTTCTGGGACTGGAACAAGGAACCATGTCATTCGACTGCTGCCTGCTGCAGTCAGTGGAGTGTGCCAATCCTCTTAGCGTTTGTAAGTACAGTGAAGGAGTTCTGTTAGCTCTCTAATGTCTGTCCTTGGAGGAGATGTTTCACTAATCTAATATTAAATTAGATCTTGCATTCCAGCTACTACATAACCAAAGTTAATTTTGGAAAATAATTTAATTACAATGCTGTGTTACACATGAGCAATAGATAATGCATTATGAATATTATATGAATTCTATCTACATGAAAAACTCCCAACTGTTTAATTGTAGAATTTGTTTACCAAATATTTGAAGTAGACCTACTTAAAAAGAAAAAGAGACAAGACAACAAAATGATTTAATTAAACAGAAAGAACAGACAATGAAGCAGTAGCTAGTTCTGAGGCAAGGCAAGTGGAAAATTAGCTACACCACCACTAACCTGTGTAATTTTCATGTAAATGAAGTGGAAAAGGACTTAAATATACAAAAAAAAAAAAAGAACATTTAAGGATATCTTTATATGTTCAATGTTTCAGGGTGAACAGGGAGAGTTCAACATACTGTATACCAGTGGAGGATTACTTGGTAAAGAATGAGGAAAGACTCGTACCCATAGAGATACCAAGACATACTACCTTCTGATGCAACTCAGTGCACTGATATGTGATTTAAAAACCTCTCAGTGAAGTTCTCAGTTTGTTTTTTTTTTTTTTTCTCCAGCTGTATTCACTTCCCCCTTTTCACTTCCCCTGCCTCCTATTTTTCAAAAGTCACTTTTACTTCTGTTTTCTTTGGTTTTGTATTTTCATCTTGCTGTGTGCTGTTTGCCATCATTAAAGATCTGCTAAGGCATGAGGTCTGCACAGCAGACTCTAAGCAGTTTAGAGCAGTTAGAGCTTTTTATGGTGCTGAATGTCTCCAGATGTGGTTTTACAGCACTTCAGTTAAGCTAACACAATCAGACAGGTTGTCTGGGAGAGATATCATGATATCAATACATGAGAGAACAAAACTTTCTTGTTATAGGCCTTGATCTTTGAAACAGCATCAACAACCAGACCAACTGAAAAACCCAGAGGTGGAAGTTATGTTCTGCTTCGTAATTTTTTTAGTGTTTTGTTGTGGGAAGAATTAACATGGGTATATGAGTCTACCTGTTTAAGAGACATTTATTGAATTCAGCTTCTTGAGTGAGTAAGAGACCATCATCTGTCACCAGCTGGCTAGTTTTCCAGCATTTTGTTTCTGGGAAATTTTGTACAAAGCTGGAGAAAAAAGGTTGTATTTTTATGAATCTGATGCACCACAATGTTACACTGACATAAACAATGATAATTACATAGTCAGTGCAGATTGTTTCACTGGTGGTACTTTCAGCAAACAACGAGCTATCTTGTCACAGCAGAGAAAGTTAATAGCAGCATTGCTTGTTTTTCACCTTTGTTGTGCTCTCAAAAAATGTCTTGATATTTCATTTTTTAGTTAAACACAATTCTTTGAAACTTGGACATGTAATGCAGGAACCTAAATAAAATTTACTAATAATTCTGTTGTAACTTTGGGCAATGTTACTGGAAGCATTGGTGTGACTTTGAATTTCAAGAATTACTTGAAAATATGCATTAGGAATCCTTCTCTTGGAAAAAATTACAACAATTTTTCAGTCTATCTACCTATCTGAAAGGCCTTGGAATGTAGGATTGATAGAGGTGGAAAGTTCCCAGCTGTAATCCACTGCTGTGTATACAGAGGCAGACAAATCAGAGAAAAAGATAAGGCAGCAGTTGCTGAAATACACTTTTTTCTTGGTTATTTCTCAGTGTATATTAAGCCAGGTAGTTTTTTATCCATTTGGTTGGGATTATCTATTTAATCTGTCTAGAAATAATGAAATTAGAAATTATGTGTTAGTAGTTTGGAAACAATCTGTAAACATTTATACAAGCAGTTGTGCTATGTTGTTATACCAGACTGGAAAAAGACTTTCCTTGTGGTTGTGTTGACACTGGACTTCTGAACAACAAGATTACATTTAATGAGAGCGTATGGAATGGAACACAGGCTTTTAAACAAGGTTTGTCAAGAATATGGCATTACGTCCATGACCTTGAGTGGAACATTGAATTAAAATGAATCTTGCTTTTAAAATAGATAGCACAAGTTCTTATGTCCTAAGAGGGGAGAAAAAAAAGAAAACTGTTTATCTGAGCAAGTAGTTCCATCTACCAAAATGGTTCACAGTATAAAAAGGCAAAAGGGCACTTGGTTGAAGTGTGGTTTTGAACAAAACCATTCATGGTGGAAGATTTATGGCACCGACTGCTGCAAAACCAGTGAAATCCACTCCCACAAGCTGTCATAATTGCATTTATTTTGCTACCTCTTAAAACTTTTCTTAAAAATTATCTTTATTGCTAATTTAAATTTCCTGTTGACTTCAGAAAACATAAGTTCACTGTAACTTTTTGTAATGTGATATTCCTGAGCAGATTATACAACTCAAGGTCTGAACCCAAGATCCAGTTTCTAAATCACCCGATATAAAAAATAAAATTCAGTTTTCAGTAAGTCAGTAGCAGAATCATTACTTCAGTGTATGTACTTCATTACTCAACATTGTTGCCTGAAGGAGTCAAAAATTGCTATTAACATTTTATTCAACTGCTGCCTACAGATACTTCTTATTACTTTTTATCACTGATAACACTGTTTCCATCCTTCTTGTCACATTTGCTCCTGTTTTCCCCAGGTAGAAGCAAAGCTCAAAAATACATCTGGAGTACATGCCTGTGTACTTTTTACATATTTCTTTTCTACATATTTCCCTTTTTTACATATCTCTTCTTGACTGCTGTGTCTTGAAAGAGAATGAAAAGATGAGTTTTTGCTTTTCTAAAATTAATTTAGATCAAGCTGAGATGCCTTTGCACCACATGTTGCTCTGCAGAGAAGTGGGATATCTGTGTCAGGTGATATTTTGTAAAATTAATCTCTGTTTTCAAAAAGACTACCACCAACTTGAAGTCTCTAGGAGGGTATTTGAATCTTTGGTCATGTGCTAAACTGATTCCTGATGACTTCAGTAAAGCTAGTTTTTACAAGCTGTGTGCATGCATTTATTTTCTAAATTTTTCATATGAGTAGTTTCTTTCCCCCCTTCCCTGAGAAGGGGAAATTTCCATGTAGAGGTGGAAAAAATAATTTCTAAATCCAGATCAGAACCATTTGTGAGAGAGCCTAAGCTTTCCAGTGGACAGAGTGAAGAGCTGCCCATGGTAATGCTGAGCTCTTGGTCCAGAAGCAGCGCAGACCTATAAGTCACGTGGTTGACAAATGTGTTTGGAAGCTGACCTGGAGATGTTGTGCCACAGCCCCAGGACTGTGATTCAGAAACACCAAAGAACCTAGCCACCAGCAATGGTTTACTTGTGTAAGTGCAGGGGTGCAGATGTGGGCTTTCAAAAGTGTGTCAGATTTTAATGATGACGGTGTTTGATAGGTGTTTATGAATTGCTGCCTATTACAATGAAAGGGCCAGCATGATTGTCTGTCTCAGGAATCCAGCTTGATTAGTTCTTACACAATGAATAATATAATACACTTGGACGCAAATAATTAAAAAATGGAAACTGAGCTATAATGTGTGCTGGGATAATTTATAGAAATGTAGGGAGATCTGAACCTAGAAATATCTGCTGTAGGCCTAATGTGATTATTTGATTATGACAATAGACAAAATAATAATTAAACCAAGTATAACTGTAAATCTATTTTTCTTTCTAAGAGAGAAGCAGAATGTTAATCAGTTTCCAGAAATTAGGAGAATCATCCCTGCATTGCAGGCTACCACCTGGTAGTCTCAGTCTCCTATGTGGCATGCTGGTTTACATAATTACTGTTAATGAGGAAGTCCCTGGTGCAATGAGTAGCTGTATGAATGGTTCTGTCTGGATATTATAAAACTTTCTGGAAAAAGAGTTTGGCTAATGATCTGCCTCAGAGCTAGAAGACAGATGCAAGTTAATCTGATTTGTGTCTAAGAAGGTACAGTGACAAAAATCGTCACTACTACTTTTCAGACAAGGCCAAGTCCCATGGTAGAGCTCTTTGACATAGAATGTTGAGAGAAAAGTTTTATTGGTGTCTGAAAATTATAAATATGTAATTCTTGTTTTATGGATTGCAAATTAGAAGCACCACTTAACCAAGACTCTTCGGGAAAAACTCTGCTTTGATCAATATCTTCCAGGTTGTGATATATGTGTTTGTGGGGACTGAAAGTAGGAACCTGAGATATTCATTGTGACTGGTTAGGTTTAATTTAATTCAAAACAGTCAATACAAACTACTCAAAGCAAATGATCCTGCTTTCTGACATTTATTTGTTCAGATATTTTGTGATGTACATCAAAATACTGAATAGTGCCTATTTTAAAAAAGACACAATGAAACAACAATTTGTTCTCTTCACAAGCAGTCTGCATTCATTCCAGGGTTTTAAAGATGATGGCATTACTCTCAAGAAATGATACTTAACAGTGTATTGAATATTCTGATTGCTCTGGTGTAGGAAATATTTTGTCACCATGTAGGCAGTGCCCTGAGTGGGAAAAAATAACTCTGTATTTTATGTCCACATTCTAAATTGAAGCAGTTCAGAATGGGGGGGTTGCCGTAACAAAGGTAGCTGTCAGGACTAAGCTGCAGCCATGACAACCAAGGCTCCAAATTTGGAAGAAATGTTGCTGAAAGTAGGAAAAGAAGTACAGGTGGCTAAAAAAATCTTCCTCACTGCCACTTCCTGAACCATAGTTCACCATGTGCCTTTTTTAATTTCAGTCAGTCCCACAGTCTGACACAACTATGAGTAGGATCATAGCTTTTATTCTTGGCTTTAATGACAGCAATAGGTGATTCTCTCTGGGAGGTTCAGGAAGCATTTTAGGGTATATACTCTTGTTATTTTAAATCAGTCTGTTTTAATGGCTTGCCAAGGCTAAAAAGAAGGCTTGTTTTTTGATACCAATGATTATATGTAGATCTGAGGGCTAGTATTGGACAGAAGCAAGAAAAGAGAAAAAATATCCCACAGTGAAAGATAAGTCAAATCGTCTTTCCACTATGACATTTTCCTTTACCCTTTTTCAATCTTTGAATGAAACTGTAATACTTCTTGTATACTTTGCAGTAATCTGATGCTGAGCAGGATATGTTTGTCAGACAATCAGATCTGTAAGCTCCATACCTGTGTGTGTAGTTCAGAAGAAATCTATATTTGGGTGGATACAGACTGTGAAGACATGAAAGTTTGGATGGAATCACATCTTTTTTGGAAGGAACAGGAATATGTCCTCTGTTCTGTTGCATGGAGCTTCTATTTTCTATCTTAATTTCCTTGTTTGGAATTTAGTTGAAACTATATTTAACCAGTATGTTCTAGTTTTAAACTGAATGTTCTTCATATATAAAGTATATCATGAGCTAAGTTAAAAACTAGTATCTGGCTCTACTGGACTTAAAATATGTTTCATATCGCTTATTGCGTCACTATTTTTCAAACATTTGATCTTGGTTTTGTGGATAATGCTACCATTTTCTCCCACACTAGAAAGTATTTGGGATACATCATCCTCATGAAAGTATAATCTGAAATGAATTTATTGGTAGGCTTTTGAGGCAAAAACCCCACTACTTGTGGTAGGATTTGTAGACAGCAACTTCAAATGATCTCATCTGAATTATTCTTGTATATGATTCCACATGAGTACAACAATAATTCGTGATAGAATTATAGAGATAGAAAGTTGCTATACATTTTTTCACACATAAGCCTCCCTGTGAGATTTGATTTCAACTGAGAGGAGAATGAATGCATTTGATGCAAGTACTGCTTCACAGAAATTACTCAGAAAATTATAAGAGTTTTGAAAATCCACCAGAATCTAAATAATTTAACCATCATTTTAATCATATAACACACTGAAGATGTAAAAAGTGAAGTAATTTTGATACAATATGGCAAAATTCTGTGTTACAATGAAGCATATGCAGGAAATATGCAAATATTTGATGACTAGTCACAGGATGAAAATAGAAAACAAATGTAAAGAACACAGGTAAATAGATTCGTAAAATCAAGAAGGCTTCCTTCCGAAGGAAAGAGTGGTTCTCTCTAACAAAGCCATGCACAATGATAGCAGACTTTGTAAACTATTCCAACGCCCATGACTATGAAGAAGATTTCAGGTTCTTCCTGATGGGAATTAATGTATACACATAGTTTCTAGTACAAAACAACAAAATTGTGGGATAGGATGCTTTTGCTATATTTGTGTATAAAATAACAGCAAATTATGTAACAGAATAGGTTCAATTGCACATTCAATGTGACCAAATGGATAATATAGATTATATAATCCCTGTAACAAAAACATACTTATATGTGTAAATTGGAAAGCTTCATATGATCTTACCTCTCACTACATAGAATCATAGAATTTGCTCAGTTGGAGGGCACTCATCAGGATTATAAAGTCAGCTCCTGGCCTGCACAGCACAGCCCCAGGAAGTGCTCTGTGTGCCTGAGAGAATTGTCCAAATGCTTTCTTGAGCTCTGTCAGGCTTGGTGTTATGACTAGTTCCCTGGAGATCTCATTCTGGTGCCCAGGCACCCTGTTGATGAAAAACCCTTTCCTAATATCTGATGCTGTGGTGTGTTTTTTGACAAAAATGTTTTGTCCTGTTAATGGTTTATTCCATGGCTGTTTTTCCCGTCAATCTGTTAGCATTCCCTCTCTCTCTCTCTCTCTCTCTCTCTCTCTCTCTCTCCTCTTGACTCTACCGTTCAATCCTTAGTTGTACCATCCCTTGGTTCTGGAAGTCTTTAAGTTATTCTAAACACCATTGGACTCTCTGAATTGTACCCTCTCCTTATGTTGCTCTATTGGGTTTTTGTTTTGTCATTTGTTCCCTTGATCCTCCTCCCTTTCCTCTCCATTGGCCAGAAATTTGTCCCCTCACCTATACCTTCCTCCCCTTATAAACCCATGTTCCCCTGTGTCTACTGTTCGCTGTGCCTTGTCCCTCTTTGGGAAATTAATCCTCCTGGAGACACAAGCCTTTAGAGCTCCCCTCATTCTTTGCCTCCACTTTGACACTCCTGACTAGCTGCTGTGGGGCTTTGCTCCACTGAGGCGCTGCCTGGGTGCTGTGCTCCTGGGCAGTGTGCCATGCTGTGCTCCGTGCCAGCTTGTGAGCTAGCCGAGGCTGGGTGATTTTTCACCAGGCACAGTGTCAATCTGATGTAAACCTTCTCTGACTCAGCTTCATGCTGTTTCCTCAAGTGCTATAAATGGTCACAAGATGGAAGAGATTGGTACCTGCTCCTCTGCCTCCCTGTGAGGATGTTGAAGACTGCAATGTAGTAAATAAAAATTAATGTGGTTTATTGGCTACTTATCACCCTGTCTGGTTTTTTTCACCTTTACCAATGGGAAGTCCTGGGTAATACCTAGTTTTCTGATTAACACATAAAATCATAGCATCAGTTAGGGTGGAAAGGACCTTTAGGATCGTCATATTCTACAGTTGATCTACCTCTGCCGAATCGCTCACCAAACCATATCCCTAAGCATCTTATCTACATGATTTTTAGATACCTCCGGGGATCATTACTCATTCACTCTCCTTGACAGTCCATTCCAGAACCTGGCAAACTTTTTTGTGAAGAAATTTTCCTTATATCCAATGTAAACCTCCCCTAGCTCAACTTTATGCCATTTCTTCTTCTGTTGTTTTATGTAACCCAGGCGCACAAGCCAATCCCCACCTGGCTACACCCTCCTTTCATGTAGCTGGAGAGAGTGATAAGATCAGCCCTGAGCCTCATTTTTTCCAGACTAAACACCCCAAGTTTCAGCAGCTTCTTCTCATTAGTCTTATGTTCCAGACCCTTTCCCAGCTTGGTTGCCCTTCTCTGGACAAGCTCCAATACTCTCAACTTCCTTCTTGTATAGAGGGACCCAGAATTAAACAAAGATTCAAGATGTGATGAGTACAGGGGGACAATCACCCCCGTGGTCCTGCTGGCCACATTATTGCTAATACAGGCCAGGATGCCTTTGGCATTCTCAGCTACATGGGCACACTGATGGCTCAGGTTCAGGTGCTGCCCAGCAGCACCCTGAGGTCTTTTTCTGCTGAGCAGATTTCCACTTCCCTCACTTTCCCTCAAGCCTGTAGCACTGCGTGGGGTTGTTGTGACCTAGGGACAGGACTTGACACTTTGTCTTGTTGAACATCATAGAACTGACCTCAGTGGATCAATCTACTTTGTTCAGATCCCTATTCAGAGTCTATAGCACATCAGTGACTCCTGGCAAGCTTGGTGTCATTTACTAGATCAACTGAGGTTGCATTGGATTCCCTTGTTCAGATCAATAATAGTTATTAAATGGGGCTGAAAACTGACATTCTAGAAAAAAACTTATGGATGGCCTCATGAACTTGCATGTCATGCTACTTATAATTATGTCATGCTACTTCTTACATTTGTTATGGGAAATAGTACACTTCAGCCTTCTAGAAGGTTTGTGCTTAAATGGTTGAGGTACAAAATATGTATTTTAATGTTGTAGATGATCAGCCAGTGCATTACAGAAATTCACAACTCTTGATGCTCTTCTTGAACATCCTATTAAGGCAGAAATGAGAGACACATGATCAAGAAATCCAAGAGAACATATGCTTTGGAGAAAGACTTCTCATATTGTTCCAATAGTTTCAGTTAGAAAAAAAAGGACAGGGAGAAGAAAACTGACTTCAATGCTTCTTGAAAAATTTAGTGCAAAGTCCTGTTGCTTCTGAGTGCTTCATAGATATAGAACAGCATGCTAAACATAGGAGTCTTCTCCTGAATGAGTTCTTGAGTTCAGCAGTGACAACTGAGTCTTCTTTTGCGTGTATGTGTATTAAAGAAATGAAAGCAAAAGATTGTGCAAGCATCTGGTGTGGTTGATGGTTTTTGTCCGAAATTTTCACTTCAGATTCCTCTTTTCTTTTGCTGACCTTTACTTGTTACCTTTAAAGATCTTCTGAATGCAGTTAAATAATACTTCAGGTAGCTGATATGTAAATGGTAGAAAGATCACTCTTACTCTCCAGTGTGCAAATCATCACATCTCATTACCAGGTCTAGTTTAAATATCAGATTTCTGTTTGCTTAACATGTTGTGAAAGAGGTTAGAGCCTTACTGAAGCCTAAAAGAAATAAGAAAATTATTTTTCAATGCTCTCAGCAATCTGAACTGCTGTTTCCCCTCTGAGTTAAGGACCAACCTGCTGGTACAGTAGCTCTAAATCTGTTGAATATGTGTGAATTAAAATTTGGAAGCATGGAATATCCAACCTGGTAAATGACATGTAAGTCACATGTAATGTGGAATTTAATGGATCTCATTAAATACAGGGGACATTTACCAGGTGCCAGTGTTAAGGAAACTTTCCCATCTGACCATTCAGGAGCACTGCAGCAGTCACACTGCAGCTACTCAACTGGTGAGACCAAAGTCCTTTTGAAAAAGGCACTCCCCCACACCCCACTCTCACATGGTCAGACAAGATTTCCTTACCAGCCTGGCACCAGATTTCCCTTAGAAGAGCTTCAGATGTCTTATTCCAAAAAGCAATTTATTCAGGGTACAGTAACACAGAAACACTCGAGCTGGTGCCTCCAAAGAGAGACCCCCAACAAAGGAACCCCATGGCTTTTATACCATCACAGTCCAAGGGCAAAACCATCGCTGCTCCTCCTGAGCCATCAGTTCCTTTAGTGCCTCAGTGTCTGGACCCTTGGCTGGTGTTACAGGTCCCAGAGCCCTTTGTTGGGCCAGGGGTTGGCAGCTCCTGGCCTCTTGCCTTGGACTCCCACCCGGAGCTGAACCTTCAGCTACCAGCAGAGCTGACCCTGAGCTGTCTGCACTGGATATGTTCTTCAATATTAGCTGGAGATGATAGAGAAACTCAGTGAGTTGTACTGGTATTGTTGAGTACAACTTGAGTTGGGACAGTGTTTTGCCTTTTCTGTGCATCTCCAAACAGATACACTGTACTTATTTTTTTGCATTTGTTAATAGAACTCCACATTTCTGTTTTTAGAATTCATCATGTAGGTCTGTGTTAGGCTAGCAGAGGTCTGTTTGACTCCTCTTCCAAGTATTCTAGTGAGTGAGTGACTCTTTGGAGATGGGTTGTGATTCCCCAGAATATGATCTTTTTCTGTTAATTTTCAACATTAGCATATGAAAATAAGAAACAGATACCTTAGCAAGCTAAGCTGTTTTTATGATGCTGCTGAATCTGAATAGGGTTGGCTGGAGGTCCCCTCTCTGGTGTCAGAATAAATGAAGAAAATTTTGTGTTATCCTCTATATGCAAAGGATCGTACCCTGTCATCAACAGATTCTTCATTTTGCTATTCCCACCTTTCTGTTCTCATCTCAGATGACTGAACATAGCCTCTATCTGGGGCATTGCTACGCTGATGTTCCAAGGTGCAGCTGATGAAGGCAATTATTCAAAGCATTGTATTTTCTTGGGAAATCTATGCAGTTTAGAGCAAGATGCAGACAACCCTTAACAGGTGCACATTAGGGTTTGACATGCTTCTTCAGCACATGGTGAAATTAGAATTGCTAGAGGGGAAAACAAATTCACCCTACACCTACTAAAGTTCTACTCTTGGTAATTTACAGTTTGACTTTACATTTATTCCTCCAATTCTCATATACCAGGAGACACAGCATCACTTCCTTTGTGTTCAATAGCAGTACTACTCCCACTGAAATGATGAATGCCTTAACCACACTTTTCTGTTTCTCCTTTTCTCATTGTCATCCCTCAGGAGGGATAGATACCAGTTAGTTTAAGCCAGGTGACAGACCGAGGTGCTTAACTTATGCATAGGTGTGCATTTCTATTGAGTTTCTGAAACAGTTTTTAATATTTGAATGGCTTCAATGATAGCAAGTGAGAGGAAAATGAGGAAGAAAAACAGTCAGTATTTAATTTTTACATTTTTGAAATTAACATGTTAATTCTACTTTCATAAAACATTGAGAAAAAATGATCTTGAAATCTACAGATTTTTTCTATCTGTACCTAAATTTGGTGACTATGTCCTTCAAATTAAAACATAGAAAAGAAGGAAGAGGGATAGGAATAAGAGGGTTTTAGAGTAAATTCAAAATAACTTTGATTTTGGGAGAAGCTATGAGGGGATTCAGTAAATTTCAATGAGTTACTCTCACAGCTTGGTCTGCATAAGAAAGAAAGAAACCTTAGGACTGGTGAGTTACTCAAAATTGCAGCAGGCTCTTCAGAGGGCTTGTCCTGCTATTTAGCAAAATCTCAGACAAATTTTGCCATTGCAGGACCTTTTCTTCTCTTCCTTCTTGCTGTATTGGCTTTGATCTTTCTCTTTTTGTTCCTGCTACAGCCCCATTTTAGAAGCCCAAAGCAGTAACCCTCAGCTGCAGCTCTGTGGAAAAGTACTACATTGCTGCTGGAGGAGTGCCAGCTGAAGGCCAGGTAAGCAGAGAGGGGCAGCCAATCCAAAAATGTTTTGCTAATTTAGAGATGTGTCTGAATTTTCCAAGCTTTATCTCTCAGTCTTTCCTGTCTCCAGAGATCTGGCAAGCAGTTCTGACTAGGCCTCCTTCCTCTGTACTTGACATATTCCCACTTTGAAAATCTTGCTGAAAAAGAAAAACTTGCATGTAATAAAATGCTTGGGAAAATGATTGCTGTTAAACACCTTGGAGGCAGCAATTCGTTCTGCCACCATCCAGAGTAACATCACCCACTGTACTGCTTCTGAAATCATTGAGCTATTTTTGCTGCATAGAGAGACCAATGAAAACTAATATAAAGCATAGCAGACACTGATTAGTAAATTGATGTCTCAGCACCACTGAGCCTAGATCAATACCTAAATCCACAGATAGACTGGTTGCTTTGAAAGTGCTTAAAAAATTAGAAAGTATAGTGCAAAAAGTGTCAGAATTGGTGGAGTGAAAGATAGTCCTTCAGCTACTTTGTGCCAGAATCATTTGAAATTGACTAGGGTAGTGCATAGTTTCCAACAGAAGCATTGAAGAATTACTACTGATACTGAGTCTTTTTTTTTTTTTTTTTTTTTTTTTTTACATTCTTCCATGTTTTGCCATCCAAATAGTTTAATTGAGAGGAGGGACTTTCTTTTTATTAATAGATTGAAAGACTTAATGTTCATAACAGCCTCCAACCTGGTAAAAAGCTGCTCTCAATTTAGCAGGCTATAATTTTCTGTCTTCCCTTATTTCAACATTTTTATCTGTGTTTGGATTTTGTTTTCATAACAGCTTTTAAGAGATGGAGCTCAGGCTCAGCAAGGTACAAGACTGCACAATAAGATACCTTGATGTAGATTGCATGAATGTTTGCTGATCTTTCTTCTTGTGGCCTTCTTGCCTAAAATGTAAGAGAATGGAGCAATTGAAGATTTCACAGGTGAGATGACAAAAGAAAGATGTAAAAAGAGTTTTACCATTGCTCCTTGATGGATGCAATTTAAAAGTGGAACTGCTGGCAGAAGGTTGATTGATGTAGTCTTACCCTTTTCTCTCAGAACAGCCTTTTCCCCCTTCCTACTAGAAAGGCTTGAATGTTCCAGCCTTATTGCTGTGGCCCAATTAGCAATAGACAGCTAATTCTGTTGACTGCAAACCTGAAGGTTTGAGTAATGCTATGACTTGTCAACTGAAGGCTGAAGTCTTGTGAAGAATAGGAAGGTCTAACTTCTGCAGTTGGTTGTCATGCCTAGGAAACTCTTTGCGAGGCTAAAATAGTGCTGTGTTGTGCTCTGGAAAATGTGGGCAAACAGACAACTGCTATCCTGTTTGATGGCACAACCTTTTCCTGACAAGCCTGCTCAATACAACTGTACTGCAACAGGTAAAGCATATTGCACAACAGCATGCTGAATATAACTTGTCAGCTGCGGAAAGTGCAAAGTTAGAGAAACTTTCAACCAACTAAAGAAGCTGAATATTACCAACAATAAGCAGAAAACTCTGCAGGACTTAAGCCAAGCTTGATAGCACAAGCTTTCATATGGAAATAACATCAGAGAGTAGCTTTATTGGATATTACGTCATGTGTTTGGCTTACAAGGGTTTTAAAAGTTTTATTGTAGATCTTATCTCCAGCAGAATTACCAGCTTCAAATCAATGACTACAGTTGCATCTCTTCCCAGACTACTACATTTTCTTGGATACATATGTTAGAAAGGCAGCATCTTGTGCAAGGTGAGGTTGCATGAATTTATTTAGCTCATCAGTTTGAAGTTCATAAGAAAAGACACAATTCTCAGCATGAATAAATTATAGAATATAGTTCAAAGGAATTATAAGAATTATAATTGACCTTTTGAAGAATTATTGTGCTATAAAAGATGTAATGACAAACAATATGAGTAGGAAAGTGAAAATATTCAGTCTGCTAGAATTAGGAAAATGAGTTTTCCCTTCAAAGCTTTTTGTTTCTAGTATGAAAGTGTTATACTGGAAGAAACAGCTATCTATTTAAAATAACAGCTTGCCAATGACGTTGGCTAGAGCTCTTGTTGAGAATAAGAAGGTCTGACTGCAGTAAATCAGTCCCAGTAAATCAGCAGATTTCACTTGTATGAAGAAAACCCAGCAGAAGAGAAGATATGGTTTAATTACCTACAACTAGAGCTGCACATTTTTAATCAGGGGCTTTTTATAACAGTACTATGGTGAGTGAAGATTAAAGTCCTTAGGCTTGAATTTCTAGTTCTTCAGATTAGGAATTAGATCAGTCTGCTGTAATTAAAACAATCCACCAAAGAACCCAATTTTTACAAAAAGGACTAAGCATTTTTTTCCTTCATAATGTCTCCCCCAGAAGGAAAATGTTGCTATTCTTGGCTCCAGAGGGCTGAGTTTACCTTGCCAAATATGAGATAGCTGCCCATAGTCCTCTACAGCAGTGATGCTTGCTGTACTACATGTCTTGCTGATGGGGAATGACTTATACAGTGATAATTCATCACATGCTAAAAAATACCTGAAATAGGCAAGATGCATCACACCATGGAACTGCACAATTTTTTTTTGCTATGCGTAAAGGAAGATGAATTGGACAGTATTTTAAATTCCTAAAGTAAAGGGAGATATATCACTTTTGAACTGTTTGTCACAGACTCGTATCACAGACTGGGAGTATACAAGTCCTCCCAGTATTTTATTCAATCACTCAGCTGAAATAGTCTCATTTTTATTTCCTATTTTTACTTTCCCTGGCTCACTGGTTGTTCTCCCATAACCCTTCCTCTCTGCAGCAGTCTTGGGAAGTCTTTTTTTTTGTCTTGTCCATTCCTGCAGTGATAGAGAAAACATTTTCTTTGTTCCTTGTTATTCAACTCCTGCTTTGCATCATATTGTTTATCGTAATATCCTCACTTAGTTTCTTGGTGTTGCCTTTCCTTTTCATTTATTCAAAATCAACTGTCATCATTCCAGAAGGCTAAAGGTGCCCTGAAGGGGCTACAAATGTGATTTATGCCCAATTAAAACCTTGGAGCATGCAGGATGTTTTAAAAATGATATCTGTACAACTGGAGAATCTAGCCCTTGGTATTTAACTGCTAATTAAATCCACAACTTCTCTGGACAATGTGTTCCAGTGCTCACCACCCTCACAGAAAATAGCTTCTTCCTAATACCTAAACCTACTCTCTTTGTGTGAAGTCATTGCCTCTTGTCTTGACACTAGAAATTGTAAAAATTACTGCTCTCGTAAAAATTTTCTCTTTTGTCTTTCTTGATGGTTCCCTTTAGGTACTGGAAGGCCACAGCTGGGTCATTCTGAAGCCTCCCCTTCTCCAAACTTAACAATCCCAATTCTCTCAGTAGTTCTTCATAGAAGAGGTGCTTCATCCCTCTGACTGACTTGGTGGCTTCCCTAGTAGATTCACTCCAACAGGTCCATGAACTTCCTGTGCTGGGTCCCCAGAGCTGGATGCAGGGTTCCAGGTGGGGTCTCACCAGAGCAGAGCAGAGCAGAGCAGAGCAGAGCAGAGGGGCAGAATCCCCTTCCTCCTCTGCTGCCCATGCTGCTTTGGATGCAGGTGAGGACACAGCTAGCAGTCTGTTGGCCACTACCTTCTGGATGTGACAGTGCAGGCAATTCCTTATCCACCTGACAGTCCTATCAGCAAATCCATCCCTATTCAATTGTCCTAGGTAAACTAGGTGACCCAAAAAAAAAAAAAATTGTATATTCCATATTTCCTCTACATCAATCCCCAAAGTCTGACTCTCTGTCCACAAGTTTTCCAGTGCAGTGTCAGCAGCAGGGCAAGAGAGGAGATTCTGCCCCTCTGCTCTGCTCTGGTGAGACCTCACCTGGAACCCCACATCCAGCTCTGGGGTCCCAAGCCACCAAGTCAATCGGACAGCTGAAGCACCTCCCCTATGAGGAACCTCTCCTTATTGGTTGAAAGGGCAGTAGTTAAAACTAAGGGGAAGTAACTAGTTTTGGAGTTTCTAACCTGTTTTTTGCTGTAAACCAACAACTAAATTTAGAGAGAAGGATGTTGTTGACATTTATCATGTCAAAGTCCTGATAAATGACATCTGCCGCCCTTCCCTTGTCCGCTAGTGGAGTCACTCCATCATAGAATGCCTGCAGGTTGGTCAGGCAGGACTTGGCCTTGGTAAAGCCGTGCTGGCTGTCGCAAATCACATCACTGTCCTCCATGTGCCTTAGCACAGCTTCCAGCAGCATTTGTTCCATGATCTTCCCAGGCACAGAGGTGATGCCCACAGGTCAGTTGTTCCAAGGGTCCTCCTTTCTACACTTTTAAAATATGAGTACAGTGTTTTCCCTTTTCCAGTCACCTGGGACTTCATCTGACAGCCACAACTTTTCAAATGTCATCTATTTGTACATTTGCTACCATAACAAAAGTTAAATTGCTTCAAATTATAACAAAATTCAGTATAAATTAGAATATATTTAGCATGTATATTGAAAAGTGCTTTGCTAAGCCTTTAGTATCAAAGCAGTATATTTTTTCTCTTAGAATTTAGAAATTTGTAGATATTTCTATATTTCATTCTTATTAAAATGTGTTTTTTAAAAATAATTTTCAATAAATAATTTTTCATTGACATTTAAGCAACTTGAAGCAATATCTTTTATTATATATTTGTAAAATTCCACTACATATAATACATAATTTCATTGCAGAAAACAAAGCTCTCACCTCAAAGAAATCCAAGAATGGCATAATATGCTGGTTTGAAAGCAAAACCAGTGAAAGACTCCAAGTCAGAAACACAATTTAATAAGAGGAAAAGAAAAGAAATAAGAGAAAGTAAAATAAAAGTAATAGTACAAAAAACCACTGACAGAGTCAGAATACCTGACACCCTGTTAGGGTGGTAGTGGCAGTCCAGATGAGATGGTCTTGTCGAAGCAGTGATCCTGTAGAAAGGTCTGGTAGCTCTTGTCTCCTCTGGGAGTCCAGTGGATAAAAGCTGCCTGTGCTGTCCCAAACCCTGGATTTATCCAGGTGGGAATGCTTGGCTCTTCCCCCTGGGCGGAGCATCTCACAATGGGATGATCTCATTCTATGAGTCATGCAGTAGGTCCTTGATGGCCCATTAAACAGAGATAACTCCCAGAGGGAGTTATCTATGAGTCATGTGGCAAGGCATTGATGGTTCTTTAACTTTAATTCTGTTCGTTAACAGAAGATAAGGAAAACACTGCCCCACCCTGGCTCCAACGGCTCATGGGGATAGAATTCATACCTTGGGCACAATTTTACATTGTAACCTAGGACACATAAAAAACTAATGTAATATGGAAATACTCCAAAGAAATCAATTCAAAAGGAGTTTGTCAAATATTTTGACTACTTTGCACAGAGTTTCATGCAGCGTTTAGCAGCATCATCATGGCTACTTGGGCAGGTGGAAATTCTGACTGTGGTCTCCCCAGGGTCAGAGGTGTTTTTCGGATTATAAGTTTTTACCACAAGTGACTTTCTATTAGGGTGCCAGGCAATCAGTTTCCTTGCCTTCTCTGAGCACACACGTGTTGTAAACACATCCATTCATCGCCTTGTCTGTGATGAACATAAATAAAATTTTAGGATAAAGTTTAAAAAGTTTAGTTTTAAGTAAAGTTTTAAAAATTTAGTTTTGCTTTGTGGTAGTGCCACATGAAGTAGTACTTACATCTAGAGTCCCAAGGAACAAAAAAAGTCTGTATTTGAGACTTTTAATTCTAGCTGAAAAGGTGAATCCATTCTTGTTTCCTCCAGAACAGTAATAGACAACCTTTCTGTTTAAAAGTGAAATTAGGTGAAACATGAAGTGGTCTCTCCCTCTTTTCCCAAGATCTCAGACTTCTAAATTCAGTAGATACAAGAAACAGGAGGGAAAATAATTTGGCATGAATAAAAAAATGAGTTCTTTTCCCAAGCATTTCAACAATCACACAGAGATCGAATTCAGCTTATTAAAATGCATTGCCGCAGACTCATCAGGCTGCATCTTATTTTTGTTTCTCATTCACTCTTCAAAGCATGCTTTGTGGTGTTTGCTGTTTTGTGATGAGCCGTTATATACAGGTCTGTGGTGCTAAACCCTATAAGCACTGTCTGATGGATTACAGTTTGCAAACAATTCCCCCCACCAAAAGTCCATTTGGCCTGACTGAAGATAAGACATCAGTATCTCAGGGTATATTTACTCCCAAGATATGTTGCTATTTAATTAAAACTTTTTCATTTCTTTCACATGTGAAATATGAGCTTCCTGGTATTAAAAAGGGGAGATAGCAGAGAGAGAGAAAGCATTTTTCTGTAATTACAGGGCATAAACCCTGTCAGAGAAAAGACACAGACTTCTCATTATATTTTTGCAGTCTTTTTCTGTCTTGCTGATAACTATCAAACATCATGGATATACCTTTTCTACCTGCATAGTATTCAATAAAATCAAATCTGTGTCCCAGAAATATGACAGGTTTAAATAATTCAGTAGGCATGCCATGTTGAGCAAGGGATCATAAGTGGGATAAATTTGTCAATGTATGTAAAATAAAGCCAAAGTATTGGTCTTGCTGAATAGCTAAAGGTCAGCTCTGATGCCAAAACTACTATGTGCTGGCAGTTGGGAGCCAGGTGTGTGTTTAGGTGACTTTGAGACAGGATGTGGCATGTACATATCCTTATATGCTAGTTTGAACATCCCTTTATTTGTGCCTCATCCTGCTCAGCCTCCAAGACTTTTCTTTTAATAGGAATGTGAGGGATTTTTAAAACTCAGTGGCCTTTATTTCAGGCTAATTTGGGTGGGAATGTGCATGTTCAATACTCTTGAAGTAGTTGCTGACAAAACATATGCATGAGGGTAGAAAATCTGGGAGGAGAGATATTCCACTTGAATAAGAAACTGGGTATTCCATCTTTTGCATTACAATGTTTAGTAACTTTTTTGATGAATAGAAGAATGTACATATGAAACGGATTGTTCTTCAAATAAGAATAAAAAACTTGCAGACAATTTTTTTCAGCTTTCTAAAATCTGTTTTTAATGGGAAATAGAAATTCTGGAAACAGAATTTAAATTGTACAGAGCAAGTCGCAATTTTGTGGACCTTTTGTCCATTCCATCTTCTGTATTTTCACATAAACTTAAAGTGATGTGCAGCAGGAGACTGTTGGAAGATTTTCTGAAATGCTGCACAGGCTTAAATGACTATTTATTTGTTGCTTAAAGAAAGATATGTCTGTCCAGGTATGTTACATGCATTACATTAAGATATGAATCCATTTAAATACTCTTAAAATGCTTATTCTTATCAGTGATCTGTACTTTAGCTTCTTATCAATTATTTTGTCTTCCCTGAAGGTGACTGGAAAATAAATTTATCGAGATCCAGGCCCTGAGATTTACAAGCCTCAGTGTTATAAAACAGGTTTCCAGGGTCCCATTTATCTGATAATTACTGGGGGTCTGACCTATAAAGGCATTGAATGAGGTACCTGCTTCACTACTAGGAGGCTGTGCTGTGTGGTGAAGATCTGTACCAGCCACCGTCACAGGACTGGCAGCTCCCAGCCCATCTCATAATTCTGTGGGTGCCTTTTCCCAGCATGCGTGTTGCATCTTGTTGCATGCTGACAGCATGAAGCATGTCAGGCTGCAACGCACATACAACACATCCTTTGTAAGCTGGACACTTCTGTAAAAGATTGTTAACCTGTTTTATAATTTTCCTTCATTTGTGTTTCAGTGCTTCATGATCTCCTTATATTTAGGATTCCCACTGTGGTTATTGTAGGTTATTCTTGTGTTGTAAATAGGAGAGACAAGCAAAAGGGGAGAAAATATCTGTACACATGAAAAGTTTTGATTTAGAGAGATTCCTCCACCTGTCCAAAGCACAAACTTGTCCCTGATATTGCTTTCAGCCTGATGGCTTTTACCTGTGGTGGACATGTCTTGAATCCTACTGAAGCAGTTGATCTCAGTACCCAACCAGCTAAATCTGGATTTCTTTCCTACCTATATATAATCAACTTCACAGTGCTACACACATATTGCATAAAATTTACTCAGGCATCTATATATGCAGTGCTAGGTACAGACACATAAAATACAGCACATATTTAGAAACCTGAGCTGTCCTGGTCACAGAATGGAAATTTTATCATATAATATATGTCTTGGATCATGCCAGACTTGATATTTTCGAAAGGATTTCTAAGTGCTGAGAAACTTTCTAAATTCAGAGAATTTTTTCCCTGCCACTCAGCTGCTTGGACCCCAAATTGCTGGCTCTTTCTGACCTGTTCTTTTACATCTTTTCCTCTTGTCCTGTAATTCTTTGACATTCATAAAAAGGGAACTCTATGTCTAAACCAGTGATTATACATTAAAAAGGAATCATGGCCTGTCAAGAAAACAACATTCTCTCTTCTTTATCTTGTTTTATATTATGAAAGGGTTTTTTTTTCAGCCCTATTTCACATATTAGTTTCTTTACTATATTAAATGATATTTTGCATTTAGTGGTTTTCAAGAGAAGATCATATAGCACTTTGGAAGCATATAGAAATTCATAATACCTGTTATGTAACATCGGAGACAAATGGGCTGGAAATAATTTAAACCAGGAGCAGGGGCAAATTGCCAAGGATTTTTTTACAGTAGCAGAAGGGACTTGGTCGAAGGCTATTCAGAAATTAATGAGCGACTGTTCACAAAAGAATTGAGGTAGTTGGTTTGAAGTATCCAAGTTTGAGTAATGAAAGTGCTATCCTGACACTATCCTTTCCTGTCCCCTCCCTTGAGCTCCTCATGTGCACGTTCATCTCTCAAAACAAGAAACTGATGATTCTCAACCTTTCCAAGATCCCCTGTAACTCCTGGGCTGTTGGGCTGTTGATATGAGGCAAGAAGGTCAAGCAGCCATTCTGCAGTTTGAACAATGGTGTCAGCCAATGTGAAATGGTTCTACCAAGCCAGGTATTTCACTGCCCTTTATGAGTTAAAAAAAAAAAAAAAGAAAGAAAAAGAAAAAAAAGTGCTTTTTCCTTCCTCTCTCTCCATTTGACAGCTAAACTTTTGTCTGTATATCAACAGTAGCTTTGTGTGCTTGTTAGCACTGTTTTAAGTGATTAGTTACCAACAAAATACCGGAGCCATTCTGGTATTGAGCTGCATCATGTGGATAAAAGATGGCTCAATGCCATACACAGATGGTTTTCCTATAGAAAAGTGGAACTTGCAAGAGAAAATGGGTATACATCATAGGTGTTGGCTGACTGATGAATGTTCAGGTGTGTTCACAGATCTTAAGAGTCTGAAGAGGAGGCCAGGACAGTCTCCTAATTGCACAGTTGAAAGTAATGGTGAATCAACTTGGTTGCAGTCACTTGCTTGTGACTGTAAATGCAGCTAGGGCCCTTGAGATGTCATCCAGGGTTTTGCCTCTGTGCTGGTTTGAAAGCAAAACTAGTGAAGGACTCTAAGTCAGAAACACAATTTAATAAGAGGAAAAGAAAATAAAGGAAAGTAAAATAAAATAAAAGTAATAGTACAAAAAAACCCCACTGACAGAGTCAGAATACAACCTGACACCCTGTTAGTTAGGGTGGTAGTACTAGTCCAGATGAGATGGTCTTGTCAAAGCAGTGATTCTTGTAGAAACGTCTGGTAGCTCTTGTCTCCTCTGGGAGTCCAGTGGATAAAAGCTGCCTGTGCTGTCCCAAACCCTGGATTTATCCAGGTGGGAATGCTTGGCTCCTCCCTCTGGGTGGAGCATCTCACAATGGGATGATCTCATTCTATGAGTCATGCAGTGGGTCCTTGACGGCCCATTAAACAGAGGTAACTCCCGGAGGAAGTTATCTATGAGTCATGTGGCAAGGCATTGTTAGGCTCATTAACAGAAGATAAGGAAAACACTGCCCCACCCTGGCTCCAACGGCTCATGGGGATAGAATACATACCTTGGGCACAATTTTACATTGTAACTTAGGACAGCCTCATTTTTAAGATCCAGTTGTTAAAATTTTTAGAGAGATGCTCTGCCTAAATTAAGGTGCAGATGAGACCATATGCTAAAGTCAATGGTATGCATTTTATTAAACAGTAAATGTGAGAAAGAGAGAGAGATGGAGAGAGAGAAAGAGAAAGAAATAGAAAAAGAGCTGAGGGAGAGAAAGAGTGACAGACACAGATTAAGCAGAAAATATCACCACTCTGTGGATCCTGACAGCATACCATTGATCCTCTCCATCTGGTCTTCTTGGTGGTAAGGGTTGCATGAACAGAGAGTTCAATGGATTAATATACATTTGGACCAGGTGGGAATGCCCAAGTACCTTCCCTGTGTATGGCAAGTTTTATACAATCTCTTGCAAAAACTGTATCTGTTGCATCACTTTACATCACATTGCAGTCGCCTGGTGCAAGGCCTCAGGAGTGAGTCTTGGCAGTCTTCGATGGATTATGACACCTCATCATCTGTCCCTTATGTGAAGGTCCTACAGATGTGACCTTCCTGAGGTGTGGGGGTTTTTACAACTAAACCAATCTGTGTAAGGAAGGATGAATGTCCATTGCCTCTGACCAGGTGTTATGCCACACACCCAAAACCTCCTCCTTTACCCATCTTGGTTGAGGGGAGCGTGTGCAAACCTGGCCTGTGGGCTATGCCTTCCCCACCCTGAACCCAGCCAGAGCAGATTTGCAGGAGAGCTGCTGGGTTTGGCTTTCTTGTGGATATATTCTTCTCCCTCAGTATTGTTCATTTCATTCTAGACCTAAGTGGACAGTAGTGTCAAATTTGTCTTACCTCAAGTTCCCTTAGATGGCTTAACTCACAAAAATTCCCCTCAGGAGGGGATATTCAGGGCATATTCAGGGAGGGGTGGACTTTGGTGATTGCAGCTTCTTCACAGACTTTTGCCATAATGGGCAAAAAGTCCTTCATGACAATGTTTAAGCCATTAATTGTAACAACTCAGTCTCTGACAACATGGTGATGTTGGTGATGACTTTTTAAAGAAGAGCAATGCAGGGGCACAAATATATTTTAAAACTTATTCCTCTAAACACCTATATGAATACAGAAATGATTTTCTTAATATCAGTGTCTTTTGTGCCTTTGTCCTGTTCTCCCAGGACAGGGGTAATAGCACCCTATAAATGCAAGTGTGGTTCTTTTACTGGTATAGGAAAGATGTTATGTCCTCCTTTCACTGGATTTTTTAAAAAATATCTTAATTACAATAAATTAAAATATTAAGAGTGAAATTATATGAACCCTAAAACTCCCTATAGCCTTTATGCTGCTTTTTAGAATGATAATGAATGTTAATGTAAATCCTTAATATATTCTTACTACCTCTTACAGACAACTTCTTACAACTTCTTAGTTCTTACAGACAACTTCTATGTCACAGTTATGCTGTAGATAGAAGTCTGTGTATTCAGCATAAAAAACAATATAATGTACTATTCCAGCCAAGCAAAGAATATTAATTAGTCTTTTGGTGAACCATATTGCAGATAAAAATTAACAATGAGCAATATCCTAAAATCGGACTGTCTTAGGGTGAGTTTATGATGCTTGTATCCCCAATTGTCTGTTCTGTATATTGTGTTCTGTACCTTTAAGATTGATTCTGAGACTGAAACAGGGAAAGAAGAAGTGCACAGTTTGTTTTGAGAAATTGCCTGACTCCTATGCATTCTTCTCTTCTCCGGACTGTGGGTGTTCACCCGAGTCTCGGACAGACTGCAGACAGAAATCTCCTGTGCTTTTAGTTAGTTTTAGCTAACTAAGGCAGAAAAGTTCCCTGGACTGTTTTTTTTTTTTCCTTGGGATTGTTTAAACCTGCGCTAGACTGAAAAAACCCAGAGGAGCACCGAGGGCTCTCGCACCTGCGGCCCACTGGGGCCTGGACCTCCGGAAGCCTGATAGGAGACTGAGAGCTGATCTGCCCACAGCAGAGACTTTCTGAGTTTACCATCTCACTTCAGAGCAACAAAAGGGTTTATTGTTTCATATTATTTATTCTTTGTCCTTGCGGACACTTTGTTTCTTAAATAAATGGTTTTTTCCACATTTCTCTGAAGAAGATCTTTTCCCCGGACCAGTTGTGAGAGAAAAGCTGTTTCAGTTTGCTTTCTAGAGGGATCCCAGTTCTGAAGTTTCCTCCCAAATTTGCCCTAAACCAAGACATATACATTTTTATTGGTGCTTAACATGGGGTCTGAGAGAGTAGAAAAAAACTTGTATTGATTATTAATTGCATTTTAGTTGTATTTTGTGTGGAAATAAAACAGGCAATAGCCATGTTACTTCTTGAATTCATAATGTCTCTTGAAATAGAGTCCTTCTTTTGTTTCTGTTCCCTAGGCTTTTTTAAAAGTTTTGATACCTTTCTAGTCTCTAGGTTTGTTTTCTTATCCAGAAATAGCTCCAGTGTTGTCCCTGACACATATCTTTTACACTAGAAGTGCACAAACTAAGATTACTGTTTTGTTAGGCTCAGTGATCACGATTTATAAAAAGTTTATACAGGTACTAGAGTTTGTGCCAAATATGTTTAGTTTGTAGTCTTTTTGTCCTACCCTATGTCCTAGTTCCAGCAGCATAGTTTTAAGATTTATTAATAATTGCACCAAGTTTGTCAGAAGAAGAGTAGAGAATAAAGTTTTTTCAGTCTTTCCTTTCCTTCCCTTCTCTTTTAAGTTGGTTACATCACTTTTAGAGAATGTTCAGCTTCCCCTGAATGTTAAAGATATCACCTTACTAGTATTTAATCTAGTGAGCTTCCTTTGTGTAGTTTGTAGCTTGTCTAGAATCAAGTCTGAGATTTCCAGAGAGACTGCTAAGACTGCTGACCCAGAAATAGACCTAGAAGTAGACCCAGGTGTGAAAAATCCTGAGTAGTATAGAAAATAGGAGAGAATGGGCAAAACTTTAAAAGAATTTTCTGATCCCCCAGCTTAAGAATCTTCATGTGAACAAATTCAGAACACAGATAAGGTAGGGAAATATCTAGAAGAGAACTGCCATGAAGACTCTAAAGAGAAAAAGCTCATTGCAATAAGCTATGCCCTGGCATATGCTTATTGCATACTGTTACTGTAAAACAGCAGATAAAAGGCAGGGGCAGGGAGATATGTCAGCAGCTACCCCAATCACTCAGGCTGCAACCAACACCCCAGTTACTAGTTTTATTGTTTCATATTTGTGCTTGTAGGCACTTTGTTTGTTAAATAAATAGTTTTTTCCACTTTTCTCTAAGGAAGTTCTTTTTCCCAGACCAGCTGTGAGAGAAAAGCCATTTAAGTTTGCTTTCCAGAAGAACCTCATTCAGAAGTTTCCTCCCAAATTTGCCCTAAACCAGGACATGGACATACATGTTAACATAAAATGAAATAGGGTTCTGTAAAACTTCTCACACATGAATGCATAGCTTGTTACTCACAGATTAGTAAAGCAAAATAAACTAAAGCAAAACGGAGTGCCTTCAAAGTAGAATGATCATACAAAGGACCTGCACATTGCAAGAGCTATAATAGCAGTTATATTGACATTTTCTGCTTGGGATTTTATTTCTTTCAACTAAAAGCATATATACAACACCACATTCTCTGCAACAGTCCTTTTCCAGCTTCATCACTGGATCACTATTGCTGCTGAATGCCCTCTAGCATTATGTAATGTGACTAACAACCTGAGATCAATTTTCTATCTCATCCTTTCCTGAAGGAGAGTAATTGTGTTTATAATACCGTTATACTTGTAAGATTTCGTCTTTCACAGTCTCTAATAGCATACACATTTTTCTGCTTGTTCATGTTAAAAGACTTGTGTTATTTTGCTACTGGAGCAGAATGTGGAAGGTTATGTAGTAACTCTGCTGGTATTTGTAGATGTTTGCCTGTTTTTTATCCCTGATTTAAAGACAGTTGTTTCCTCTTGAAATGTCCATCCTTATGCCCAAGAGGGAAATAACTAAAATAAAAATATGAAAGGGGAACGGCAGTAACCCCTTATAAAGGATTAAGGGAAAAGAGAGAAACCCAGGAAACTGTCTTTTTCCCCAGGGCATCTCAGTAATAGTCCCTGAAGAACACGGAGATGTGTCTGTGCCAGGGAAACATTATTGGAATCTCTTACGTCATTAAATATTGGTGGAACACTACCCAAATTCTTGCATGCTGGCCATTAATTTGATCACTTAAAACCTTGAGTATAAACTGAAGCATCTCAGAAATGACTAAACACTTAGTCATAAGCATAAGTTGCTTACAGCCTTGTAAGAAGAAATTAAAAAAAAAACCAGAACAACAAACCCCCCACTTACTATAACAAAAACACCCTACTACTCTCAAAATTTTCCTTTCCTCGCAGTATCATGAACAAAGCAGCAAGAAGATACCCTAACCTGTGATGGTGTGTTTAAGTCCAGTTATGTGAAATGTCTTAACCTCATTCCAGATGTTTTGCTGCCAACTAAATCACAGGTGGGTTCCAAAACTAGGCAATCACATGATAATGAAAATGTGTCTGATAAGAAGAGAAGAGGAGGGGGAATATAAGTAAAACTACTTCCTTTGTAGAGTAAGCCTGTTGCTAACTGACTGGGCTTAGCATCCAAATGCCTTTTGAACTACTGCTATTTTATACAGGGTATAGCCCCACTTTTTCAGGCATCTGTTATTTGGACACTGTGGGAAAAACATGCAAATGAATGGATGATCACTATATCTCTGCAGCTAATATGTTTTGTTATTTTCTGTGTAAGTGAAAAAATCCTAAATTTAAGCTGGAGTCTGAGTTGACAGTATTTTAGTATCCTACTGTAGATAAATTTGGACTTTTTTCTTGGATTTGTCATAACATTTGTTAACTCAGTTGACATAAAATTTTGCTGGGAAGCTCATGTCCAATCTAGTTGCAAAGTATGAAGAGGTCAATGGATTTGCAAGGTTAAAAATACTTTTTCCTCTGCATATTGGATAAATGTGAGAGGTATTTCATTTAACTACATGAAATATTGCTGGACATGCACTCAGCTTAAAGAACACACGTTTCAGTTGGAAGCTGTGGGACAGAAGGATAACTACAGAGTTGGTTTCTGAACCAATGCCCAGAGGAGTGTGGGCTCTAACATGACATTTTTAGAACAATGAGAAACATTGCAAGCCCTGCAGAGTACAGCAGTGAGGATTTGTAGATTTGGTTTATGTTTTTGAGCAGCTGCCTGGCATGCTTAGGATTCGGATGGTAAATGTTATCATGGCAGAAGATCCAAGAAAGAATGGCAAAGGTTGGTCTACTTTAAATTTAATCTGTGACTACTTGAGCCAGGATTTTGAGATATTTTTGTTAACTGCTTTGAAGACTCATGTCAGTCAGGAGTAATTAAGGGTATATAGAACTATCGTGTCCTCAAATGAGAAATCTCAGTTCAAATCAATTTTGGGGCCATCTAAAGAGCATATGGATATTTTATGCACCATAGCAGATGGTAATTATGATTGGCATCATTCTTGCCCTTTAAACAACATCAAAAAACTGACTGCTCTCCTTATTCCCTGCTCATTTGCAGAACATCTGCTCCAATAAAATATGCTGTTGCTTCAGTGACAATAGCTACTTTTAACATTATAGACTATCTTCTATTAGTCAATCAGTGTTACAATCCTTAAAGAAGAGAAACATAAAGACATAAAACTACAATCCATTCAGTGATTACTGGCATTTAAAATAAGTCTAGTCTCACTATGTACTTTCAGTGTCAGTCTTCAGATCTCACTACCCAAAGACACTGCCAAGCATGGGAAAACTGAAAGCGTGTGACCTCTGGGTCCAAAGAAGGCACCACATTGTAGGAATCCTAGAATAGTCACTATGGGCTTTATGCTGCTATTCAAGGATAAAATGAGGTATAAAAGCTCAAAAAGAATAGGAGAAACAGGAGAGACAGGAGTACGGGCAGTGTAGTGTTCCATGAGTGCATATATCTCTGGTTAATCATAAGTCTTGAGGAGATGAGCTGTGAACAGTTTTGCTCATTTGTGTGGGTTTAGTACTATGCTCTTGTGATATCAGACTGCGTATTTATTGTCATTATCTTATAAACAGAACTACAAAGGGAGATGTTCTCCAAGTAGTAGGTTGTTGCAGCCACGGAGGCTGTGAGGCCTCCCTGGCGATCTGCAGCCTGAGATAAGAAAATGCAAGTCACGATGAGTGGCCAAAAAGAAGCCCCTTGGAGCCCCCTGACCTCTCTTATCTCTCTGTAAGACTATAGGCCAAAATTGTACCCAACTCTCCCATTGGTCCACTTTTCAAAACCCCTCTACCCTATATGAACCCCGAATATTGCCCTGTTAAGTAGAGAAGCTGTCCCTGCAACCCTTCGAAGAGGATGCCGAAATAAGGACATCATCTAAGGAACTGCATACGGCTCTCTCCTCTCTCTTCCTGTGTTTGCCAGGGTACTTAGCAAGCAAAAGCTGAATATCACTGTGAGCTGAAATTCACTGCTAAGAGCTAATACACTGCTAAGAGCTGACACTGCTAAGA